>JAYKAV010002220.1:3239911-3275410 GCA_035582835.1 Phoebastria nigripes
CACACAAAAAAAACACCAAAAAAACACACACAAAAAAAACCAAACAAAAAAACCCCAAACACAAAATAAACCAAAAAAAACCAAACAAAAAAACCCCCACAACACACACCACAAATAGCCCCCCAAACCCCAACACCACAAAAAAAAACCAAAGCAAAAAAAAAAAAACCCAGAAGATTTGTTTTGTATATAATTTCTTCATATATTCAAAATGCTTCATGTTCTGCACAACTCTCAATCGTTCACACTAAAAAAAAGCTCCAAGTTGCATTAAAAAGTTAAGACATATTAAATTAAAAACGAAAAAAAAAAACAACCCCCCCACACCACAAACCATGACAGATGTTTGCAGAAGCCTACTTACTTGTGAAAAGCCGTGATTCTCTTCAGTGTTGACAAGACTTGATATGCATCGTCTTCATCAGGTTCCTCCCCCTATTTAATAATCATATAGTAAGATATCCCAAGCAATGTATGCTAAGCAAACTAGGGAACTTAAGAAGATTTAAAAACAAAAAAAAAACCAACCAAAACCAAAACAAAACAAAACAACCCACCAAACCCCAAAACACATCCCCCCAAACCCAACCAACAACCACCAAAAAAAAAGAGAGAGAGAACGGCATCTAAATTATTCATCAATGACACATTTGTTTTTAGAATAGTTAAAGAGTTTGAGAGAGAAGGTAGCAGTTCATGTTTAGAATTAGTCAGCAGCACAAGGAGAAATATGGGAAGGGGTGGGGAGGAGGGAGAAGGAAAAAAAAAAGGAAAAAAGTCTAAGATAGCGAAATACAATGTATTATGTAGGTGCTTCAATTTTCTCTGAAGAATCCAGCAGAGGCCACTGTCAGACAATAGATACCGGACTAGATGGGCCACAGGTCAGTACCTCAATCTTAACTTTAATCACAGGAAAAAGTCTTTGAGAGAGGTAAGGGAAGTGTTTTGTTCTAATTTTCCCACAAGTTCTGACAAACTTGCATTTGGAAAAAGAAAAGGAGTAAAAAGGAAAGGGTCCAAAAAGTATCTATTTAACATAGGATGAACCACCTAAGGTCACAGAAACTCCTCCTCAGTCTATCAGAGATACCACAAGTCCAATGCATTTCACTGTTCTGTAGCTGCACAACCTTATCAAAGCACTATGGACTTTAACACTTCTAAGAGCATATTTGCCCTTTTCCTTCAAGCCAACTGTCTGACATTTCATTTCCTTGCTTTACCTCTCATTCTTTCTTTTTCTTAGAAAGAAGGAAATAAATGAATTACTAGGCACATTTCTTACATAGTCCACATATGTCTAGGGTTTCTAGAGTGGAGCCCTAGCTCAGGCCAATAAGCAAGATGAACAGGAGCAAAGCTTGATAAACTCAAGTCTGCATCTGAGAAGTGTGGAGAATGAAGTCGTCAAGACAACACTTCCCATGCTCTTTATTACAGATGAGGAGGAGGAGAAACAAGTTTTGTCTGAATGTCAGAGATCCCACATAGTGAAGTTAAATACTGTATCAGAAAATTCTCCCTCTTCAGATTAGTACAGTGTGGGAACAAAGTGATTTTTAAGCTATTAACTGCATCTGCTTGCATTCAGGAAGGGAGGGGGAGTGTTTTCTAGAGATTTTTATATTTAACAACAGCAACATGCAATCACAGGCAAGTCTAGCAACACTAGTACACATCTGAGGAGAATCCTAGTGGAATTACAATGCTACATCTCTCAAAAACATGAGCTTCAAAACCTAAAGGTGAAACGTTTATGTAATTTCATACTTTATCTCAAACTTAACTCAAATTACCAAAAGACACTTGTCAAAAGGAGATCAAAATTAAAGACTCACTGTCCTAATATAAAAGAATAGTCTGAGTTCACATAATCACAGCAACGACACTGTTGTATTACTGTGCTTGACTTAACGGTTTTGAAAAGTCAGAGGGAAGTTCCCATCCCTAACTCATTGACTTGGACAGGAAGGCAGAAAAACATACTGGAAATATTTACGGGGCAGGAAAAGTTGATCTTGCACATTAAAATACCTCTTGCAGGAAGTCTTCAAGAAGTCGATTAAACTTGTCTGCCAATTCATCTATTAACTGACTTCTTGCAATGTCAACCCTGTTAAAGATTGTGAATTCTTCATTACAGAGAGCGTGGTACGTTTTTGAACAGGCTTCCAAAACATCTATATCTGTGTGCTTCTCCACAATATCCCGGATTTGTCGCAGTAAGGCATCCAAATGCTACAAGAAAGATGAGGCATGGGAAGAAAAAAAAAAAACCCAACGTATTCATATATATATACACACACACACGCGCGTGCACATACGTATTTTTAACAAAACTTAAGGAATTTTAAAAGATAAATTCAATTTATTACTTTTGTAATTATGATACAGAACACAAAACACTTATAGAAAGCCGGTGAAGCTTCTGAGTAAATTAAAAATCTATTTAGCAAAAATTAAGTAGGAGCTTGTCAAAGGCTAAAGATTCAATGCATTTTAAAAAGTCATTAAAAATTTGCAATTGTTGGTATGGTTTTATCTAACACTTGAATCTGCAATGACAACTGAACAACACACAAGAATTTATCTCCCACTCATACAAACATTTACACATGGTCTTAAAAGCTGTATAATTGAAAATTTAGTTTCATAACACTGAAGTGTCAGCACTGAAACCACCTTCAGTTGTTCTTACATGCCTCACCTCAACCTGAGTTGCTCACTGCTGCTCTATCACTGCTACACTATGCTGTCAACTAAACATTTTATTACTTTTTTGACCCCAATGATTTCCAACTACTTGCTTCACAATACAGCAAAATAGTGCATCTGAGAAGGAGAAGAGAGAGATGAAAACAGCTTACACAACTTCATCACCATAGCAGATAAAATGAGAGCAGTAACTACATAATTTGTGATCTAGTAAGCTTTCCCCTTTTTCATGCAATGAAGTCAGTGGTTTATTAGTTTCAGTGAACAGAAAAAGAAAACTTACCAAGCTATTTCTACAAGCTTTATCTGTCAGGCAGCATACCTCAAACATGACCATAACCCAACAATAAATGCTCTTGCATAAAGTTCATCTAACTGGCAAGACTCTCTATTAAAACTCTCCAGACAGGCCCTAGAAAACTCAAATTTTCAGTATCTCTAAGAACAGCAGCCAGTCACATCTCTCAAGTCCAAGTCTCACTCTCAGTAAGGGTTACAATAAATAAAGTCTCACTTACACAAAAAAATGCACCTACAATGGTGACTGAAATTGCAGTGACTAAGTCTAAATTCTGGGTTTTCTCCTTCTGTGTTAAGTGTTACTGAATGTTACCTTACCTTTTCTAATCGCCCTGTTGTATAAATTTCCAAATCAAAGTACTGTGGCAACTGCAGTAAGTTGGTGACTTTTTCTGCATCTACAGAATACTGTAAAATTGACAAGGAAAAAAGTTTAAATGAAAAAGTCTTGGACAACACAATTCATTATAGAACAATCAAATATTAATAAAGGCTGATAAGAAAAAATGAAGATACGTGCAAGCCATACAGTTAATTACAGAAACTATACTTGTTAACATTTCAACAACAGTCCATCAGCAAGAAATGGAATTAAACCTACCTTTGCCAGCAACTGAGGAAGTGCCACTGCAAAAAGTTCAGTAATTTTTGTCCTGTCATCCAACTGGGTTTTCTTTTCCTTTGCTGTCAGCACCTAAAATATTGGTATTGTGAGGATTTTACAACTAAAAGTTCTGGTGCAAAGTTTCATTATCATTAATGAAATGACAATAGGTACACAGACCTTCTAATATCACTGTAAAAAAAAAAAAAAAAAAAAAAAAAAAAAAAGGCCAATTTAAAAAAAAAAGAATTCAGGACTCAAAAAATGCAATTCAAAGTTACTATTGAGATTATCTTGAAAACAGAAGTGACAATCTAGAACAAAAGGTTTACCTTCCCTGCAACAAAATACCATCATCAGAATGCTTTTCTTGACAATGAAAGAACAGCAAACCTTTCAGCTTACTTAAGATTTTTAGTGATATTTACTCAATTCACATGTCAACCTGATCTTCATACAAGTTTTCAATCTGTACCTGAACAGGTTTCTTACCAAAAGCTGCATCAGTCTTGAAAGCAGTTCCCTTCCCTGCTTAATGCCCCAGTAAAAGAGGGCTGCCTGAACTCTATATAATCAGAGAAAAGCCAATTGGTGGACTGTCCTCCTTCCAAAGAGACTATGAAGTATACTCCCTTCCCTCATTTTACTCTTTCAAATTGAAAATAGTTTTAGCTTTCCCAAACATTGATTTTTGTTCTCCTTTTCAACAAATACTTCTTTCAAAATAAATTTTGTATTACCTTTAATAGTGAAAACAAATGCAGTAGTCCAAACAATATTAAGCACGTGCCAAAGTCCAGAAAAAGTGAACTAGCCAGGGTAGTCAGATCCTGGAGGCTGTGGAGACCGAAGCTGAATTTCTGAATTCAGTCCCTTCAGCAGCAACAGCCTACAACCTTTTCCTTCTTCCCACACTGTCCCCACATAGCCATTCCCACATCTCTGGACGAGTAGCTTTTTGCTTCCTACCCTTTTCCCTGTTCCTCTTCCCACAGGAGGATGACATTCAGCTGCTTGCCGAATTGTACAAAGCATTATTTCAATCAGTGCGCTTTCCTGTCTATCCGTTAAAGCTGAAATTTAAGAAACAGATGTTAATACACAGCTTGATTTTTCATTTTCCACAAGTATTAGTATCTAAGGATCAAAACATGTTTATTTTTTTAAAGAAAAAAAGAAAAAGGCATTTAGGCCAATAGTTCATTTCCAGGGGTGGGGGTGGCACAGGGGATGGAGAAGATAAGCACCTTATAAAACAACACAAGAAAATATTTAAAAGTTGAGGGAATATCACTGGATGAGTCACAGGACAGGATGAAACAAATACCAAGTTTTATAATAATTTTAATTCCTTCTCATTTTTCAGAGGTCCATTTACTAGGACATGTGAATTATAGAACTATGCCAGGGGTTTGGTTTTACTGTCATTAAAGAAATGAGGTATTTTTCCATAGGGTAGTTTTAACACTCAATAAATGAACCAGTTTCAGAAGCAACTTAGTTTCTCTAATGCCAGAAGTGCAGCCTGAACCTGTGGGACAATGGGGCAACTAGACACTGCATGCTTATTCCCTTTCTTTTCTCCTGCTTTTCTTCCCACCATTGTTCATGTGTCTCACTTCCATATCAGAAGTGATCGCCTTCTACTCTTCCTCACATTTTATAATTAGTATTAGTGATTTATTATAGTCATGTAAAAATAGAGAATATATGGGGACTCATAAATGTAAACATCTTATTTCCTTATAAATCAAGACTAACAGAAACTGCATAGCAATATAAAAGAAAGAGCTACAAAAATCTCTTACGTTCTTCTCCATTGAGAGGCTCCTCCAACAGAAGACTGTTCATACATTCCCAGTCCTTCAAGAGGTCTGTTGCACAGTCCCACATGCTGTCCACAAGATAAGCAGCATGTTCATGCAACTAAAATGAGAACAGGTTAAGTATTTTTCTTTATCAGCAGTAAAGTTCATTACAGAACTTGCTATAATACAGGGTATTTTTCTCACTTGGTCCCTGTCTGTGGCAAAAAAACCAGAAAATTTTGCAAGCACTCTGGTTCAACAGAAGCCTCTCTTCCCCAATTAATTTAAAAAGATGAATCCAGACCAACTGCTACAAAGAGTAGCACTACAACATCTGTCAGAACTTGGGGGATAGTGGGGTGGGGGTTGGGTGTGTGTGTGTGTGTTTGTTTGGTCGTCCCCCCCCCCCCCCCCCCCCCCCCCCCCCCCCCCCCCCCAATCTCCTAAATCACAATTTCTTTCTACCTATATTAGCATGAAGAATGACAGACGAATATTTGTCAGAGGAGAGCTCACAGCCTGTCTCAACACTGTGTCCTGGACAGATCCTTCAAATAAACACAACCGCACAAAACAGTCTTTCGACCCTCAGGTTGCTCAAATAATAGGAAAACTAGGACAGATTCATGGTTATTAACCAATGAGTGGGGAAAAGAAAAACAACTACTAATTTAAAAAAAAAAATTAAAACAWAACAAAAAAAACCCCCCAAAACAACAACAACAAAACCCACAACCCAAAACACACACCACAAAAACAAGGATATCCCTGAAACTCAACTTACTTCACTTTCCAAAAAGAAAAACACTAATGTCTTCACAAGATTAGCATTCGGACTTTGTCTTCCCCTCCTTTTAAGTATTCCATCATCTTCAGGATCTCTGCGGCTGAAAAGCCTAAAAGAAAAATTATTGCAGGACAAGTTTCTTCTTCATTGCCTTTGCCACAGTCAATTCATATCAAGATACTGTTTTTACAGACACACACTTAATACCTTGCTGCTTGGCTCCACATATTATTTTGAAAGGAAGTAATCTGGGACAAGCATCATTTGAACAATTTCATATATGCTGAGTTGGTATTTCACTGACTGTTTCCAGTGGAATGTATAATTACAAAAAAATACTTTACAAACATCAGTGATAATTGCAGGTGCTTGAGGTCCTGTGCTCCTCTATCAAACTACATTTTCTGAACCTCCCCTCATGAGACTTTAAAGCAGCAAAGAAATACTGGAGAAGGTCTGAAAAGTATTAGATGGAAACTCTGTTTTGTTTCCCTACGCACCTGATATATGTGTTGAATTGCCTTTAAAAAAAACAACAACAACAAACCAAAAAACCCACAACAACAACAAAACACCAACAACCAGAAAAATACTTTATGAAATGGTCGTATGAACCAACTTTGGTGGGGGGGGTGGGGGGGCAGGCGGAACTACAAATAGGAAAATACTCGTTATGATGCAAGCACAAGTTTTAGGTACCAAACTAAGTGAGCATTTTAAGATGTTTTGCAGAACACAGGTAGGACGGGAAAGGAGAAGACAGAGGAATGTTTTTATTATATTCCCTGTAGGTACAAGCTTTTAAAGTGCAGCCTTCAAAATTACTCTCTATTTCCCATTCAGGAAAACTGCAACAGTTCAAAAACTACAGCAGTGTTACATTTTCTGCAAGTTATTTCTTACGGTGACTTCGTTATTCAGTTTTTCCTTTTCTTAATTAAAACTAATGAGAATCATGGTATTAATGCACACACTAAAATCTACAGGAACAAGAAGTTAACTATAATTTCTCCACCTTACTTTTTGTAAAGAAATTCCCCTGCGGCAACTGCTACTGGCCGATGAGCTGAATAAACCAGATGGTAGACATTTTCACAGTCTTCTGCAGTCAGAACTTCTTCACTACTCCTAGGGGTAGGAATGGAAGAAGGAAAGGAAAGGGGAAAAAAAAAAGCTGAGTCAATAGAGTATGAACTCTAATGAGGAAGATGGAAATGAAGGAGAATCTAAACCTTTTCCTTCAATTTATCATCCTAAAACCCAAAACAAGATAGCTTAGTTCCTAAACAAAAATTACTGATAAAGTATGAGTGTTTGGTAGAAGGTTATGCTCAAAAGTTCAACTACTGTGTAATGTTCAATACATCCTATAATTTCTTCAGTTCAAATACTCCACGATAGCTTCAAATTAGGGAGGCTGAATTCTAAGTTTCTAGCCTTTACACTTACTTAACTGTGGTAGGTAAGTAACAGCACTGTTCTAGCCAGACTACTTTTGAAATTCCAATTTGTTTGAGTGTAAGATGCATAGACATTTATCTAGACTTCGGATTATCTGAATTCTGTTGAGCTGCTGTCCTCGCCCACAGGCATGAGAAATACTTTTAAGTTTTAATATTTGTTGTAGGTCAGATAAGGAGATATACATGTACTTACTGTAAAACAAGAGTGAGTAATTTTATTGCTTGGACTGCAACATCGTATTCTTTGTCAAGAGTCATAGACACAATTCTATCCTAAGAACACAAAAGAAAGTATTTTCAAAGAGGAAAGAAGTGTAATACAACTTTAAAAAAATTCATATGTACTTAAAAACAAGAAGTTACACTAACCTTGAACCGACTGGTGAAGAGTTCCAATTTGGAATTAAGCTCTTTATTATAGTAAAGCCCTTGCAAAGCAGTTAGGCATTTGAGTCTTACTTCCCCTTGCTAAAATAAAATTAAGAACTGGATTAAAAGTCAAGTATAGGATACAGATGTGATCTTCAAATCATAGAAGACAAGTTTCTTTTGCAGTCTGAATTAATTCAAAAAACAAAGATTAAAGGTTGTCAAGATATACTATCAATAATCATGTTAATGACATAAGAATATGTCCTTGTTTGTAACAAGTCAATGAAGGAAAAAACAAACAAACAAAACCCCCAATGTCTTACTGCAGTTAGTATCTCTGTAAATCAAAATACACTTGTTTCAGTCTTTAAAGATGTACTCTAACCGCTCGAGATATTTCTAAGTAGAATTCTATGTGTTTCCTTTCACTTAATTTAAAACTGGCAACATCTATATCATTAACAACCATCTCTTATTAGATCAGAATTACCAAGTAGATACACAGAGAAATATTCCTCCTGAAGTACAAGATCTACTTTAGCAGAGAACATGTTTTAAGGTATAGATACAGAAATACTTTTCAGAAGTCTAGGACAACTGACTTCACGCAGCTTATCATCACCCCGCTGCCAGAGGTTATTGTTTTTTGATACCAAACCCATGAACAGCATAGCATGAGTGAGCATCCCTCATTGGTTTCACTTCAAATTCGATAGCTTGAAGTCTCCAATGCAAGAACTGAGACAACGTGCTGACTCAACAATGAATCAAGGAGTATTTGTAAACGATATCTGTTGACCACTCCAAGCAGAGAATAATCTCTAGCTGGTAGGTGATAACAGCTTGAGGCACACATCAGCACAAAAGGGGACTTTTCCAATGCTTTTTACAGCTAGCTGAGAATGCTAAAAAGTTTCTTAACTTGGCAAAACAGAGACACTGTTAGGCTATATGACTGGATTATTCCATGTGAAATGCATTAATTTTAAAGTGTTAAGTATTATAAAGTCAAGTCTGTATCACCAATAAATAAATAGAAAAAGCCATTTCCTTACAAATAACAGTTCCTTAAAAATCTATATATACTCTATAAAACCATTCAGAAGATTCAAGTCTTTTTTATATATATGTTGAAACGCCAGTACTTCTGAGTGATAAGAAAAGCAGTGACTGATTAAAACAGTTAAGAGATCAGAACCTAGTCTGGCAAGATCAACAACCAAAAACGTGCAGTTATGCTTCGTGATTCTGTTCCTTTTCCTCAATGCAGCCTACCTTATCATGCATAGTCCACCCTACATATTTTAAGTAGCTGTCATTGAGAAAGGCGTCACTGTACATCTTCATCCATATCCCAATCTCTTCAATACAGATAGCTCTTATTTCAGCAATTGCATCTCTGTGGAGAGAAGTGGGGCAACAGGATCAAACAGATGAATAATTAGAAACTTGCCACCAGCTTCCAAAATAAATTAATGAAGGTACAAATCAATTATTAAGGGAAACTTACCGGTATCTATGCACAAAAACACCTTTAAATATTGCATTCATCATGTTTTCTATTTCATCCTGATTCTCCTGAAGCTGAAAGAACGAACAGAGTACATAAACAGTGAGCACCACTTTTACAGTCAGATCAGATGGTGCTGATGCTAGACAAACTAAATTAAGTTAACATTTGCAAGTCTGGCCATTAAATCCTTTCCTGAAATATTCACAAATCTGTTTCACAGTACAATATGCTATTATTTAAGGAATTGTATCTACCACAGCATACAAATTTCAGTAGTTCTGACTACTGGAAAACCATTCTTCAACTGTAACAAATACATCTTAGGTTTCTGCAAGCTCCTTCTTAAGTTATTTATAAGAAAACTTGATTTAATTTTCTAGTAACTTTTTAAGCCTGATGTTCAGCCCAATTTTTAATACACTTACTATGTTTTTCTGGACACATATTATTAGAACAATACCCATGTGAACAATACCCATATGAACTGCATTACAAGGAGTCTTTTCTGTACGCTAAAGAATTTGTAATCTAAAAAGACAAGATACAGATGAAGAACTTTGCAAATGGCTACATGAGCAGCATATACTTTGTCTTGAATACCTCTTTCCTCCTCATCCATTACTTAAGAGAGAAGAAAATGCAGAAACTGAATAAGGTATTGCAGAAAAAATTAATTTAAGAATATGGAGCTGAAAAATAATGGAGGAGACAAATCCAGTCCAGAGTAACAACACAAGAGCAAGACACACAAATGAGTTAGAAAGTGATATATGCTATGTTTTAAAACACAGAAAATTCTATTTGCTTTGAAAGTGCAAGAAAGTCTGTTTAAAGATTTGAAAATAACTATTGTCAGCAGACAAGCATATTCTTTTTGCGGTTTCAACTATAAAGGTAGGACAAATCGAGACAATGATAATGCGAATAGTCAAGGACTGAGGAAGTCGACATTTCAGTGGATCAGATTGAAAAAAAAAAAAAAAAACAACAAACCAAAACCAAACACCCCCCCCCACACACACACACCCCCAAATCACCCCACAAAGAAACCACCAGAGATACTACCCTGGGGTGGCGCACACGCAGGGGAATGGATACAAAAGGTAAAGGACCTCTCCTACTGATGTTTAGAACAACAGCAAGAACGAACAATTTCCATAGCATCACAAGATTTAGAATTTATGGAAGAAAGGAAAAACTATAAGGAAAGACAGTAAGAAGAAAAAGACTAAGCAGCAAGAGAAAAGGACTAACAAAGCAAAATATTTAACATGTTCTGGGCCTAAATCTAACACTCGCCCACAGTAGCCTCTGAAGTAGGAAGGGAAAAAAAAAATTAAAATATTAAAACAAAAGACATGCAAAAAGAATCAATGAATAAAGTGAATTTTAGTACTCGATAAGGCTGAGTTATAAATGAAACAAAACGTGAAATCAAACAAACAACTGAATGTTACTTTGAAGCTTACTTTCATTAGTACAAGAAAAACAGAAAATCAAAACCAAAACTAGAAAAACTGGTAAGAAAGCCTAAAAGCCAATATATATTAGAGCAACTGAGATTGGGAAAAGTCTTGATTCTCACATCACTGCCTTTTCTGTGTATCTATGTATTACTTATACATGATATATGGACATGCGTGGTCCTGCACACGCATCTAGCACAATTACATTTAATGGGTGTTTAAGGGATCAGTCCTGAACTGCAAGATCTTTGTGAGATGAACAGAAGACAAAAGTTGTTAGTTTATCTGAGTTGTCAAGAAAGTAAAAACATTAACAGGTAACAGTACAAAAGCTGAAGAGCAAAGGTGAAATGTTTCCTTTGATCATGAGAAGGTTATTTCTAATGTCTAAAACAAACAAAAAAAAAACCAAAACACCTGTTCCCCAAAAAATAACAACTTAAACCTGAATTAGGGCTTTCAATAAGACCGCACTGTCAGCAATGAATCAGCAAGTCCCTTTTACGCAAACAGAAAGAAAATAGAAGTAGATTGCATTTTTCATTTTGATAGTGTTTTCTGTAGAAGAAAAAACCTTATCTAAAGCCTTTAAACACACTTTCTGCTGAGATTGGTATTGACATCATAAAAGCAGTATTTTGCCCCAAGATTGTGGGGTTCTCTAGAAGCCAAAACCAGTCAATGTATGGTAAAGAAATACAACAAAAAATTATCTATTACTGATTGCAGTTTCTCCTGCTAACTTTATTAAGACGGTACTATCTGAATATTTTTTAAGAGTCTACATTTATCTCTTTTTACTGAAGACCAGACTTTGCAAAAAACACTCATCCTATATACACCAGCTACAGACAGTTGCACTAACCTCCTTTCTTTTCTGTAGTAGGAGTTCCAGCCTATCATTAGCTCGTTTCCCAATTATTTTATTTCGTTCTGCTTCATACTGCCGCTGTGTATTGTCCATGTTAATACTAAGATTTAATGCCACATTCACTAAAGCAGTCATCAGCTTCATGGCTAAAAAAAGTGAAAAGAATAAGGATTATTCAAAAGGTTACCTGACCTAAGAAAAATGATAAACAAAACTTCCTCCTGTCAACCTTTTCTGTATTTATGAAAATATATTCACTGTAAATTTCTTGATATGCAAACTTTAGCAGTGTTTTACTAAGCACTCATCATTACTTATCAACACAATAGATAAAACACTGACATTTTGTTCTTTTCTGTCCATTTTTTAATACTATAAGCATTATTGTTGAATTGAGATATAGGATATGCTTCCCCCCAAAAAATGAAAGTGGAACATAAGATTTACAAACATAGCCCAGGAAATATTAAAAGGATTCCATTATTAGAATCAGTTAGTAGACTGGTATTACCAAATCATTCAACCTCAAACATAAAAGAAGTTTCTTTCTTCAGAAGGAAATGTCTTAGACAACCAACGCCACATAACACACCATTCTTCTTTTCCCCTCAATTTAGTTTTAATGAGGGGCAGTTTTCTTTAAATATTCCTTTATTTGCAGAAACAGAGAAAGGACATTAGCCAATTAAAAGCCAGAGAACTGACCAAAAGGTAAACTACACTTGGGTGGGATTTTTTGCGTGCTTTTATTTCTGAATCAACCCTTTTAAAAAGGGTGCAGACAAATACGCCTATTCCAGAAACCAGGAGGTGGTCAATAGTATACTTGCTTTTCTTACGAACTTTTGTAACAACAAGGCATGAAAAGGGATTGCATTGGCAGAGCATACACACAACATTATTAAGCGTGTATCACTAGCATGAAGTTTATGAGTCAGGCAGAAAAACATGCAGATATATCGAAATATCATCACACACTGTGATCTCCAAGGATATCAAGATGAAAAGAACAAGTCTGAGCTAATCACAGAAGCCAAAATTACTGCAAATAACAGTAAATATGGATACATAATTTTTGTTGGCTGTCTCTATCCCATATAAAACACAATCTTCAATAATACAAACTGTAAATCTCATACGAAATGCACAAGTAATTACACAAAATCAACAGAATCGACTACTGATGTGAACAAATGCAAACAGACTACTGATAAAAATTATTTTGTGTGACAGAAATTAACATGCAACAGGGCAACTTCTGCAACTTTTATTCAGGCACAACTCTAAAAAAAAAAAGTAGTAAAAACTTGTTTTTTAAGAACTAGAATTTGTATTAGTCATATGGTACAACAGTCAAATTGATGATACAGCATAATCAGTATATTCTCCTGAAATGAAAGATTTTGTTCCTCTCTCCTTGGATAGTGGGCATCTCACAGCAGCAGCCTGATGCACAGTATGCTAATGTATATGCAAGAGAGATGATTCATGAAATAGAACAACTGATCAGATAGTCAGAACTGAAGCCAGTTGTAAATCAGCCAGTTCCAGTGAAGCTAACAAGAACTATTTCCCGTGTGGCAAAAACTCAGTTTCACGTACAGTCTAAATTCACCTTGTTCAAGCTAAAATTGCTATAATAAGCCTTACACAAGTGGACTGCTGCACAATGCCATCTGAGACCCTTCTTCATTAATCAACACAGGTTTAGGACTTCCTTATCCAAGAAGCTTATCCTTTGTCCATATAATGACGTATTTATTTAAAACACTCCATGCTTAACTCATAAGTGGTTTCTTTGTAATTCAACAGATTTGAAAAAAAGTCACGTAAAAAGGACAATTACTTAAAACCATACAGAAATTTAGTGACTGTATCACTGATGAAGCATTCTTTAAAATTATTTCTAATGCAATGAATGGAAATGCTACTTTCAATTACATTGTGCCATGGCCTCAATATACAGCACAATTTAAGTTTGTCGGAAAAACTGCATCCAATCTAAAATATGACTCCTGTTTGACTGAATGCAGAGCATAAACAGGTTCAACTGCATTTGAGGTTAAAGAGATACCTACACCCTTATTATGACCAAAGACAAACTTGTAGAATCAACTGGAAAGTTTCCTTCTACTTACTTTTTCTACTAGACTTAAAGCTAACAAAAATTAAGTACTAGACAGCTGGTAAAGAATGCTTTAAAATAATGCTGTGTTCTTCAGTAATGAAAAACCAATAAAGACAAGATAAGAAAGCTGTACCAAAACAAGTTGCATCAGACGAAAACTATCACACAATGAAACACAAGTTGAATGTCGAATATCAAGAAGTTCAACCAGAACAACTCTTTCCTGTGCAACACAAAACATAAAATGGAAGCAATACACAGATAAATATAATTCACTGACCTGCCAGTGTACTAGTGTGCCGAAATGCTCTGACTTGTGAGTCTGACAGCCCCGTAAGCAGTGAAATGACAGTATCCATCATATATTCATCATATATGATGCTATATTGACATTGTCGGACGAGTACTCCAATGAACTCACAAAAACTGGATTTGAACTTCTTCCACTGGGGACCAGCCATAGTTAGTGGATAATCTCCACTATCCTATTAAAAAACAAAAAGGGAAACAGGAAACTCTTTCAAACGCCTTAAAAGTTATTTTATTAAATAAAGATTAAAAAGAGATGGGTACAACTTTAAAGACAAAATCTCCGACGCCATAAAAACGATACATCAGAAGAACATGATTCCACAAATATGCATCTACTTTGCAGCTTGGGCTTGTTACATGCAGAGACAACATTCTACAAGTCCTACCGCACATAACCAGATATACTGAAATAACTAGTAATTTCTTCTTTCTGTCCTACTCCCTTAAAAAAAGAAAAAAAAAAAAAAAAANAAAAAAAAAAAAAAAAAAAAAAAAAGGAAAAAAAAAAGAAAAAGGTAAATAAAAATTCGTACCCCGTACCCCTTACAAATCTGCTTCGGGTTACACTAGAACAAAAGAACCATCACGTGAACAGTTAGTTGACATGTTTAGGAACACTCGGTTCAGGACCATAATGAAGTTTACAGGGAGATGCTTACATATCAGACTGAAAATTTCTGAAGTCATTAATGACCTATTATAACACCTTGAATATAACAAATGTGTGTTCCTCTCCTGATTTAGGAACCTTTACAAATAATGGTAAAATTACAGGGAAAAAGAATTGACAATCATTTGCATCAGTGCTTCTGTGATCAGCTGCTTTAAACAACATTACAGGTCGAAAATGAAGAAAGTATCCATGAAAAGGGATTAGAAATCTGAGAGTTGTTCATTAGAATTCTGTTACAAGAAAGAGTGAGCATAACATAGAGATAAAACTGAAGCTTTATAAATTTCATACAATATTGCCCTATAGTAATCAAATCTATTTACGCATTGAGATAGTTCTAAGGAATACTAAAATCCTTTTAGACAACAACATATTACATTCTCCCCTCTGTTAAAGTCACTGAWGTTTTTTGGATTTTAATTGGGGAGCGGGGGGGGAATTATTTCTGTATTAGACAAATTTTGGGAGGTTTTAAAGCTACCTTTACGTTCTTTGGAACACAGAGTGAAAGGAATACCACTCAAAAATAAACCCACCAAAAAAAAAAACCAAAACCCAAACAAAAAAAAACCAACCAACCAACCACCAAAAAAACCAAAAAACCACCCAACCCCCAAAACCAACACATCTCATTTACCCCAACACTCAGTGGAACAGAAAGTAAGTCACAATTTAAAGGAAAAAAAAGTTGTAATCCCCATGAAAGGCAAAGCATTAGTCTTCAACTGGAGAATAATCAAATTCAAATCCCCACGATTTGTAGATTAATGAATGCATAGAAATAAATTTAGCAACCATTTTAGAAGTTAAAGACAACTTAAAAGCCTTACATACACAGCAGGAATGGGGAGGCATCCTACACAGCCCCACAGTAGTAGGAGTTCCCACTATTCAAAAACTGAAAGTCGATATTGATTTCTTAAACCATTAACAAAACAAGTTATATACATGCAGAGCTCTACTTCCTAGTCTTACAAGTTCAGTGAAATAAGGGAGTTCAAGATTTTAATTCATAAAAGTCCTGTCATTTTTGCAGCTGACCTTACCCTTGAAAGAAACTTGTAGCAATGTGATCCAGTAAGGTTAGGACAGGTAAAATAAAAAATTAGTATCAATACATTATCAGAACTTCATTAAATTACCTCATCAAATTCTTCAGTCATTTTTCGGATTATTTCAGAGTTCTGCATATGTCGGAACATCTCTGCTGTAACAACTCCTACAATTTAGATATTAGATTATTAGCATTTTTAATATGAAAGAGGTAGATGGCAGATGACATGCCTCCTGCTACAATGTAAGAATTATCAATTTTCAGCTAACCTACAGATTTTACATTACATTTTTACATTTTTTAAAGTTACATATTTTTTATTTTAGCATCCGTGTATAACAAGCACTTGGCAGCAATACTTATTCTTGTGTGTGTGTGTGTGTATATATATATGTATGATTTTTATTACTATTCTTTTTTAAAAGTGTGTTTGTGTGCATGTACACACACATCTAGAATTTACTCATTCACTCGTATTCAGAAGTCAAAGATACTTGTGCCAGACCTCTTCATCAGCCGAGAGACTACACTAATCTGAAGTGACCTTTCAGGACTCAAGATTCTAAATGGTGTAAGACAATTTTGAACAGTTCTATTGCTACTTATTATCTTCTGCACTGTAATAAACACAGTGATTTCACGCAATTTCTATTTATCTTAGCCTCAAATTGTTACAAGTGTAAATGGTGATATAAAAAACAAATAGATCTCCTAAAGTTTACTGCAACCATACTGCAAAATTCATGACAAGGATCATCTCAGAAAGCATTACAAGATTCTGTAGTTTTATCTGGTAACAATAATCAAAAGGTCACTGCTCTTGAAAGCATGGATAGCCTCTGAGGAATGCTGTTAGCGTTCTGGAGATCTATGCACGTTAAAAGTTTATCAGGACAGAGAAACACTTGAGCAGAACAAATTACATCCAGTCCTACTCTATCAAGCACAGTGACACTGCAGGGTAAGTTACCTTCTCCTCTTCAAAAGGAGGTGAGGGGAAAAAGAATGGAGGATGTGGAAATGAGGAAAGAAAACCAGAAAATAAGGAAGAAAATAAAATACGGAAACACAATCTTACTGTAGACAGGCTACCATGAAGCTGTCCATAATATCTTTTAAATCAAGCATCTCTACAAAGGCTATGAAACAATCTTAAAACACCCAATGATAAGAAGTAGATAAATCCAAACTAGAATTCCAAGACTGAACAAGCTCAACTATCAACGTTAAAAGAGAGAGATGGTTTTCTGAAATAATAGCAGAAGTAGAGGAGGATGAAATAAGTGTTAAGTACCAGTATTGCATTCTCTCTGGTGTGAATACAAAAGGCTTAATCTACATTTTTAAATATAGTATAATATTTCTAAACCTCCTGCTCCCCACCTTCAGAAATACTAGCTTAACTGTAAGAACCTAATAATGTAAACTAGCCCCAGGGATGGAGCAGTCCTACAGCATATGTAGTACAAAAGCAAAGAATGATCATCATACTATAATATTACTTAAATGGATGAGTAAACATTTCAGTATCTTACCTTTGCAGCCTGAACACTGAATAAAGAAGTTAATGAGATCAAGAAGTGCTATATCTCTGTCATGTTTGTATGACTCTATCCAGTCATCCACTACAGACTGAAAAGAAACAAATATAAAGGCACTTTTTAGTTTTCATAAATTGAAGACAGTCAGTGTTATTTAACTGCTTTCCAGTAAGTGATTCTTGTTCCTTCCATAAATAACTTGAACTCTGTGGTTTTCTGATTAATACAGAACAAAATGTTTGAATGATCCTTTACTGCCATAATATCAGTTTTCAAGAAAAGAACTCATTTTATTCCATAAACATAGACAAGTACAAGACTGACACCTGAACATAAAGCACAGGAATACCATATAGTCCTACAGTAACTATTTTTGAGGAAGAACGCAAAAATAATTGGTATATTTTAGAGAAGCAAGTTTTCTTTTTTTTTTTTTTTCTTCTTTTTTTCTTCAAACTAGTGACACTTCTCTAAAGATACTATTTAGGTGTTCAGTTCCAACAGCTACAACTCCCTATGCTCTTCAAAAATGTTGCCCCTTTGATGAACTGTACTCCACGCACATTAGCCATAACAGGATGAACAGCACTGCCCTACGCTGCATGGACATTAATTACTCTGTATTCACTAAACCAAAGAGGAACAAGAGCATTTTACTTAAAAACCTTGAAGGGAAGCAAATTAATAGGAAACCTGTGATAATGGTTTTAAGAAAACAGAATTTACATGCAATTATGTTTAAACCACCCACAGTACAAACTGTCTACTGCAGAAGTCATAAAAATATACATCATACAATTAATTTATTAACACAGGCACAAAAGACTCACTTTAGAATCAAGCTTTCAGTTTTGAGTTTTTTAATACGTTGATACCCTGCCCTAAAATCTAGAGTCATTCTAAGTAAAGAGAGATGATGGAATAGTTCAGAACTTCCAAAAGACAATGGACTATGCAGCATCTCCAATGCTTCCTGTCTGTTCTCTTCTCAGTGCTTACTCTCACAGGCAATAATGCTGTGAGGGCAAGTAAAACATATTGCCATGCAGAATAATTTCTGCACAGAGATACAGCTAAATTCTTCTTCCCTAAATTTAAGATTGTTTATAGTATGAGGCACAACTTCCATCAGCAAGACAAAAAGGATGAAAAACTCAAAGTGAAACTGTCATCGTCTTCCCAGTAGGAGCAGAAGCTACAAACTAGTACTGATTTGATTGATCTGTGGGAGGAGGGAAATAATCTAGGAAACATTTTAAATTAGGCTTGTAAAGAAGGTCACTGTGCAAGAACAGGATAATGCTAGGAACAGGACAAATGTTTCAGTTAGGCAGCCTTGTTTTCAGAATTTATTTATTTTAAAGAACCTCCAGCAAAACAGTAGTTTCTCGAAACGTTTTATCTCAGTGGATGAACCATCTGTTTTTGCCAGAGAATAGACACTAATTCAGAAGAAGGTATGGAACAGAATTTAAAATAAAATAAAAATTATTATAAAAATCTTTTTGGGTAAGCAAGCGCTGAGGGCCACAGAGAAAACATTTTACACTGAGTGCTGAAGTGGACTTTACTTTATAAATACTTTGAGAATTTTTTTCTTCCTTAATTTTGACAAAAAATATTGACTAAGATTCACTCTATTACCCAGGTATCAATTCCCCAACTCAACAGAGTAATCAGGCCTGGCAAAGGTCCATTTTGCTCTTGGAAAGCAAAAGATTCTGACTGTGTATCATTTTAAACAGTTAAAATGTCATGAAGATACAACTGCTGATAATTGGCTGAAAATGTAGCAAACACAGCAACAGTTAGAAAAGCATAGTTTTTCCACCCGCTTTGAAATATGGCAGAACAAAACAAACGACGGAAGTATCAGAATTTCTCTGTGCAAATACATCAAAGTAGTCTGTTCTTTTCTAAAAGTCTGAACTAAATTTCTGCCAAGGAATTCAGGCTTCAAGGTTCCCAGCTCTAATGCAGGAGCCTGCAAATCTTGAGAGGACTGCCATAGACCCAGCTTCCTGCATGCGTATCACATAAGCTGTAAACTCTAGATTTTCGATCCCAAAGATAGTCTTTCTTTGAGGCTGCTGAGGAGTCACATGAGTGAGTCAGCAGGAAGGCTTCATGGCTGACAGGCTTACACTTTAACCCTCTCTCCACTGGAAGATTCACACAGTCAAGCAAACGCTTTACTGATTTAACTTAATTTAAAAAAAAAAAAAAAAGTGCTAAGTTTCTTAATAGACTGACTTCAGTCCTATTAGTAAATGCAGTGGAGACAGTGCCTAATGCACAGACTTCTAACAGGTTAATATTTCCTGACCCAAATTCCAACCAATTAGAGTGCTGCAATATACATTAGCCAAGTCAACTTAGGGGAAATTTAAAGAGTACCCCTTAAGTTGTAGCTAGTGATTTTACTTTGGGTGAGAGAAGAGAAGCAATTACTTCTTTTCGTATAATCTAAGCTCTGGGAGCACCTGCAAACTACAGATTTCTTGTTAAGTTCTATGACAACCATAGGCACAGACCACATTTGTATTTATCTACAGCCACACAAAAAGGACTTTAAAGTCATGTAATCTAAAATAACCTTTCTTCATTCAGGATACTGAAAATGCACTTTGAATCACAGTTTGAATTTCTTCATTATATATGTGATTATTCATGCCTGACATTTAGAAATGAAAAAAAAAAATCAGTTCGTTCAAATTCAAATCTTAACAATGCAAAAACACTTTTCTTTTTAATCTTGATCTGGAACTAAAAACTAAAAATTGAAGAAAAAAATTTACTTTAGGCTTCATTTTATTAAATCGTATGTACAGAAAAATATTGTTATATTTAAATTGTATATTCAGCCAAGTCATAGAGCTATCCAAAGTCTTACCTGCATAGCACTCTTGCCCATTTTAACTACCTCAAACAGCATCATGTTTTCCACACCATTCTGTTGGTGATGTCCATTCATCCGATTTGGACCACCAGGTTTCCCTCCTCCGTTTCCACTTTTCCCCTTCTCTGCTGGTCCTTTTTTTCCTTTTTTACAGGTCTGCAATCACACACATGCACAAGTAGTTTTAATTGGGTATTATGTAGTAATTAAAAAAAAAAAAAAATTTACTATTCATACCATGACAACTATACACAAGACCTTTTGTTTTCAGGAACCAGGTTTAAAATCCAAAGTTGAGAATAACAGCTGATCCTGACTGATACAAAGACCAACGAGAATTCTACAGGTTCCATTTCCTCCTTCCCTCATTTAAAATCTTCTAGCAACTAAAAATGCAATTAGTGACAGTGTATGACACAAAGATTTTTCTCGTGTTTAAATTGTAAAACAGATTATACAGATTTTATTTAAAACAGCTATAGCAATTCCCTTAACACACATGACAAAGTCTCCTCTACAGTTCATTAACCTTTTGTTTTTTAATTTGAGCACACATTGGCAAGCGGGGGTGAGGAAGAGCAGACAGGTGTCTTTGTATTTGATTCCCCAAATCAAGTATGACTTACAGAAAGAAGAAAAATTTAAACAGAAATTAAATGACTGTTGTATAAAACTATTTATCACCACCTCTTAATAATTGGGCGCTCTGTACCAGTACAGGTACATGGGGTGCCTGGTGTGGCGGTCACAGCCCAGGCCAGCTGGAGTGCAACAGTCTGCCTGTGCCACGGTAGTGAAGGAGCCGCATGTGGTGGCTGCCAAGCCAGTGAGAGGCCAGGAGCCACCCAGCTGGGGAGGACACCTGACTGATGAGGGGAGAGAAGGGCTATTAACTGGGTTTAGACCTCCCCACTTGGGTAGTGTAACCTCCTGTCTGCGACCTATAAAAAAACCCTTTTAATTGGATTATTGGTTTCTGTTTACTTTTCAAATTAAAAGAGAGCCAGAATTAATGACACCAACCAAAAGAGACTGTATTAGCACCAAATTTAAGTATAGGATGGAACACATGCAGAGAGACTAATCAAATCAAAGCTAATCTTTTTCTCCCCCACCTCCCTTTTGCCTTCATAGCACTTAGGAAATATCATGCAAATACCCAAGATGAAGCATTTCAATGCAAATACAAATATGACCTCTCTTCACAGAACACTCGCATTTTCAGAAAATATTCCTAGCTCATTCAGCTTCAAAGCAAGTGCTGAACTCTTCAATTTGTAACAGTAGAAGTGTTTCAGTATCCCTATAAACCAAACATACTTTTCCTTTGCCTTGTTTTTGGTTTTTTCCTTCAATATCCTCAAAGTCTGTATCAGAAGAGAAGTGTGTTTCAGACTCCCTGCAAAGATAAAAAGACAAACCACTCACGCATTTCATCAGAAACATTCTTACATATACTACATGAAGTCACATTATGCTCTCAGTCCAGTAATTCAACTCTAACAGTGTAACTGCTTTTTTCTTCTGTTTAAGTCTACTGTCAAGGAACAGATCAGAGCATATCCTCGCAATCACACCCTACCCTGCCTCCTCCAAACAATTTACCTGCGAAGAAAGCCATACAGTAAGGTTAAAAGATGTGAAGGTGGGTGGAAAATAGCAACAGGTTGGGAACCTTGTTTGTCACATGCCAAAAGCATTACACCATCTCAAAAAGCAAAGAGCACTATAAATATCTGTCACAAATACTTGAACAAAACAAAAGAGAGAGGAAAAAACCCAACAGCAAAAAAAGAAACTACCACCTTCCCTCGTAACCGAAGTGCCTCAGCAGATCTCTCCATGCTATTAAAAACTAAGTAAGCAGTTAAGAGGTACACACTTATGTTGAAAGGTACAGAAAAATGTTTAGGTGAGGTTTCTCCATCAAAAAGATAGCCTGTAGTTCTGTTTAAGCTTATAAGGTAAAAAGATGTTAAACAATACACGAACTTTCTCATTTGTTTAATTTCCTACATCATTAAAATATGCTGCATTGATATACAAATCCTTTATTGCCAACATTGATGGGGTGGTGGTGTGTGAAATCACCTGAATTATTAATAGAGAATGCTTAGCTTATATATTCTCTATTTCTACATTCCTGTAGAACACAACTTAAATGATGCTACTAGATCTTGTTTTAAACACACATACGCAGTACAACAAATTCCAGCTGCTATCACAAATTTCTGATACACACTTCCTGATTCAATTTAACAAGGCAATCAAAGATGACCAGGGGGCACGGGAGACCCATTCCTATGTATTTATTTATAACATTCTAAAACAATCCAGAAACTTAAGGTCTCTCACTATTGCAAGTGTCTGAAAGGAGCTTTCTGCCTTTTAACATGTATTTTGCTATTTCTGGTTTTGTTGACTATGTACTCTGATATGGACTGAAAAAGCGTACAACCTTTGGGGGGGGAAGAAAGAAAGAAAAAGGTGAGAAATATTTCTTCTTCAAAACTTGCTAGGTGTTCTTATTTTCACAGGAAAGAATAGAACACAAATTCCAAACATTTCACTAAGCAATGAACTGTACCAACAGAGTAAAAACCATTATAAACAGCTGTAAAAACAGTATTTCATATTAAACCATCTTCCAGTTTACCTTTATTTCTCATTAAAAGAAAAAAAACACACAACCAACCTCATTGATACAAAACCGCATCTTTCTACCTTTTTAGTTTTTATACCAATTTAATCCATTTCAACAGTCTGCTGAAGTGTATTCATGCCAATTTCTTGACAATTAAAAGGTGAGGAACTGGATTCTTTTGGTCTGCTTAAAACGATCACTTTCTTTCTCTGTCCAAAATGTAATCCATACCCAATTTTAAATCTTGGAAATTCAAATGTCTGTTTCCTAAAAATTGTAGGAAGACCAGTGAGCTAATAAAATGATGTCAGAAACACCAAGGAACTGATGCCTGAGGGAAGCTACGACTCTGGCTTTAACTAAAGCATTTGGCATTAGGTATTTTAAATATTAGGCGACCTGCCCCAGTTATTAAGGGCAAATACCTCAACTACTTCCTCTCTCTCTATAAAGAGGCTTTAATGAAGGAAACTTTTTATTTGTATTCCTAATCATAGAGTTTCTTATTCAAACTTTTCATTTGGAAAGACAAAATCCTGAGAAGTACGTAACAAACAAAAAAGTGTCTGTCACAATGGCTTCCTAATAGCAAAGTTTAAAAATTGATTTAAAAATAATTAAGCACTTCTAAAATACTTATTTTAATTACTGCTGAATACTCAAGAAAGAATTCAGACAATGCTTTATCAACATCTCAATAGGAAAAAAATCTAGAAACCTATTCCCTCATTTTGTTTCCTTGTTTCCAAGATAAAACCAACCATACGTATTAACACTAAAAAGAGCCAGTACATTTAAAAATGAAACTACAAGTTCTTAAAACACTTACTGAAGGAGAGTAAAATCAGTTGGTATTTCTGGAGCTGCTATCATTTCTTTATCATCTTCTGGAACACCACTGTATTAGAAAGATATTCAAAAACCAGTCTGAAGTATAAGCTTACTTTTCTTTCTTCCTTTGTAGTGGACAACTTCTATAATAAAATAAATAAATAAATACAGTGAAAATTTTTCCACATATGAAGGGGTAAAAAAAGTTGGAAACACAGAAAATTTAGATCATGCCACCCTCTGTTTCCAACCAAGCTTTTTCCTGTTTGAAGATTTTATATTTTTGACTCCTCCCATGATCTTACTACAAAGTACCTCCACAAATCTTAAAAGCATCACAGTAAAATAAAATACAAAAACATTTGGCAAAAAACATTTTCTGAATAGGATGAGCAAACTGGAATGGTTTTCATTAACACCTTGCAAGTAATAGCTTTTATTTCTAAATCTATACTAGATTTAAGTTTGAACTGTAACACCATGCACTGCAGAGCCCAGACTTACCGAGACTAGGATATTTCTGGTTAATCAAACCAAAACCAGATTTGATGTTAAATTTAAAGCACAGTATGTGTACATTTAAGGACATTATGTATACCAACTTTGTATCTCCAATTTGTAAACTTCCATGACATTTTCCACAAAGATAAGCTCTTATAACAAGTTCTTATAGCCTAGCCAGCTGTTTCACAACTCCCTGTCTTCCAGAGTTGATAAACCAGGATTACAACAGTTTTAATATTTAAAGCATTTGACAAGACTCTAAGAATATCAAGGAAGATAATACCATCCACATTATAAAGAAAAACAACAGAAACAGCATAGTTTTTTATCAAGAAAGTGTAAGATTGTGAAATACTTGCTTTTCAACTTAATCATAATATTGCCACCTATTCATAAATTTTGTTACTTATCTATTTTTCCTATGTTTAAGGGGAAAAAAACTCACTGGATAATTCAAGTGTGAGATTTAACCATGCAGGCTAAAGTTTTCTATGTCAATTGTCTACCCCATGCTAACTTTTATACCGTTGAATTAAAAAAGCATGGTTTTCAGGTATTTTAAAGATACAACAGCAAGGAGAAAAACCTTCAGAGTCAAAGTCTACTGACTCTACAGCTTGCTGGAGTGATTGAGGGAAAGATTTAATTTTGGCATGCTAAGCACATGTTGCTTAATGTCTGGTAGCTATGCTTCAGAGACTGCATTTCAATTGAGTATGTAGACAGAGGCTGTACATTTTTTTTCCTGCAACTGCTTATTCTGAATGCTAGGGGCCACTGTAGCTTCCAGAATTTAGAGAGCTGAGAGAAACCATAAACCCTGAACTTACTATGTTCTCTTTCTTCACATTTCACACAATCACATAAAAGCAGAGAACCAGAGTGGAAAGAAATAGCAGCAAAAAGAGAGGAGGTTCGAGATAGGCTGGTGAAACTCAAGATAGTCTGCAACTACTAAGGCATGTTCCATCCAGAACACAGTAGAAAATAAAAAGCTTCAAAAACATTGCTGCTGCAGAATGGCAGCAACCTTTGTCACCCCATTCCTCCCTTCTCTAAAACCATACGGGCACATGACCGGCGCATTTCATCCTCTCCTGCTCCATTTATACACTCTCTTTAGCAAACAGTCATTCACAGGCAAGGTAACATCCCCTCCCCAGCCATTTTATCTTTGTAAGCTCTGCCATTCAGTGTCACCTGATTCAATTCCCCAGTAAAATGGCTAAAATACACCTCAAGAATTTTTTTCCCTGGATTATCAAGTTAAACTGGTTCAACAGCAGGTATCCAGAGCCAATGCACGGGAAACACAAGACTGCGTAGCCATGAGCAGGGGAGGGAAGAGTAAAACTCCCTTCTTTGGTGGCAAGGAGCTATTATACCATCCAGGCTGTCTGTAAAACTCTATGCTCAGTTGGTGACATCATATCAATGCTCTACACTTTGGATTATATATATATTTTTATATATATATATATATATATATATGGGGGTTTTTTGTGTGTTTTTGGTTTTGTTTTTTTAAAAAAGATTTGCTCTGATCCCTGTCAGCAACTTGAACTTGGAAAAATACCACAGTTAGTGCCTTGGTCATCAGGCTAGCACCTGCTCAGAGGTGTACCTCAGTAAAGTGGGGGGGGTATGGAATGAGAAAGAAAGAGATCCAGCCACACAAGTCCTTTTTGGGGCGTGCTTATGATTCGGTCCCACTACAAAGCAAAGATGCAAACTTCAAAACACACTGCTCAGTTTCAAGTTCAACCTGTCCATCAACGTGTTGTTATTCGACTTTTTCTGGTTTACATTTTTCAATGTTGAGAAGCAACAAATGTACTAAAGTGACAATCAGGATGCTCAGGATGCTTACATGCAAGTTTTGTATTACGGCTTATTAATACTACCTATTTACAATACTAAAATTACCTACTCCATAAAATTTGAAAGTACTGAGAAACAAAGCAAGTTAACCACTTGTTCACAGAATTAACACATTTTTAGTTCCCTTTATGGAAAGCAAATCTATTGTCCTATCAAATTTTGCAAAAATTCTCGATAAACTTTCTTACAAACACAGAAATATTTTAAAGAAAAAAAAATTAGTTACAAAACCATGAAAAAGGACGGGTAAATGATTGAAGTATATATTCTCTACATCAAACAAGTCAAATAAATCACTTGACAAAACTAGCTGGCTGCAGTTTATACCAACTTGAACTTCCTGTAAGAACCGTTCATCTTAGTACGAATAACAAAACATGAAAGAAAACATGGCATTGTTTGGTCAGAATCACCTCATAAAATGGGAAAGAAATATCAAGTTCTTGATAGTAGCTTAACACTTCAGCACCTAAGATTTACGTTTCAAGAATTGTTTTTCTTGAAGGAAGAAGAAACTTGGCCCTCATGAGTGCAACTATATACTGGTATTAGTAGCTACAGATGAATGCCTTGCAAGAATATATGAGGTAAGACTGTAAGGGATCTGCAGCGTCAAGCTCAAACTCCAGCAATGACCAAAAAACCCCTTGCATTTGTCCCAGTAAAGGATAATTTTAAAAGATTTACATACATCCAGAATATGACATGGACTTTTGATTCTCAACCAGCAGGGTCAACCTAGCCCAGCATGCCCTTTCTGGCAGTGGCCAACAGAAGCTGCCCAAGATAAGAACAAAGCAAATGTGTTCTTCTAGTGATGTTTTCACTGAATACCCTCCCGGCACCCAGAAATAACTCAGGGATTTTTTCAGCCAGAGAGGCTGTCCCTGTATTTTATAACCCCTTATCAATATTTTTTCCATTAATATTTCCAATTACTTTTTGAACTCAATATTCAGCAGCGATGGTATTCCACACAAGAAATCCCACAGCCAAACTCCATAGTACCAAGAGGCATGTTCTTTGCTTTGAATTTATCACTTTCCAATTTATTTGATGTTCTCTTGTTTTGGTATGGGAAGAGACTGGCATTGGTCATTCCCCATTATCCTTGATCTCAGTAAATGCCTTCTGGAAATTCAAGACTACTGCCAGCCATGTCTTCTTCATGCACATGCTTGATGACTCATTCGAAGCACCCGGTTTGGGAAGTCAATGAGAAAGGAAAATGGTCCACATAAGCATCCTATTAGAACTTTTAAAATATACCAAGTTCATCACAGTGCATTCTGAAAAGAGGAATGTGAAATTCTTGTAGATGCCATTCCAAACAGTGAAAGTCTACGTTATCTATTAAACGTGCTCTAATAAGCAGATTATTTTAATAAGTTAAATCTAAACTGAAGTGCATCATAAAAAGCAGCTCTTCTTCAGTTTCTTTTTTGCATGTTCACAGAATTCCAACTTTAATTTTCCCAAGCAGATACTGAAATCTGTCAAGTCTGTGAAAACTTTCCAAAGTCACTCAACTTTGTGAAGTCATAATTAAATTATTAACTATAAAAAGAAAATGTATCCTGCTGAAAGATCACAAGGTGGAGCTCTAGCCTAAAGCTAACTGAAGAAACTCCAAAAGACAGGTCATCCAGAGGTTGACCTAGTTATTTCTATGCAATAAACTTTATAATAAATTGCTAAAACGGCAATAATATTGTAGCACATTTCCTTTAGATTTATATTTAGATTACATAAAGATACCAGAAGATTCCTGCATCTTTTCTGAAATAAATGCATATACATGTTTGATTCAATGACTCTTCCAAAGATAGAAATGCATACAGCTGCTGTAGTACAACTAGTCTCAGTATTTAGTTTTCAAAAGCAAGCAGAAGAATTTCGAAATACGTTTTAATAGCAGAAATAACGTATCCCTTTATTGTACCTTGCCATTTAAAATTTTGCTAACGAAACGTTAATGAACTAAAAAACCACTGGAACAACAGAAGTAGTCCAGGAACACTAATCATACATAACGTTGCCAACTCTGAATGTAAGGAGTTTCTATTTAAAATAATTTGACTGATAAAAGCAAGAGCTAAGCATGAAACACTATAAAGAACTCAAATGTGTCTTCACTGAAAAACAGATTTAAATTTTAAAAGGTTATTTTTCCCTAATACATGAATAATTAATTTAGGTATGGTTGTGATTAACTCAAATATACTGGCCAAATGTTGAGATCTGGCAAAAGTGGACAAAATTCACCAGCACAATTCACACAATAACACATATGCAATCAGCAGCTGCTGAGTGCTACCTGTCCTCTCACAATTTCTATTACATGCACAAATAGGCCAAACAAACATTAATATAATTCAGCAGCAGCCTTTGTCAAAAGAATGTGCATATACACACACACAAATTATAAAGAATCACAAGATCTGTCCCAGAAGCTTGTGTTTCATACACTTGTGTAAATGCAGTAACTACAGTACTACTTAACAAGCTCACAGCAAAATGTTTCAGGTAAGTGGGGTTTGGTTTGGGGTGGGTTCCCTACACATGCACTTTGTTGTTTGGCGTCTATTACCTGGAAGTTTTATAAGACAAATCAGTAAAGCGGTTATCATTTTTCCGGGAAGGCAGAGAGGCAAAGTTTTAAAATGGCTACGTGGCCAGGACAAAGATTTTGGAAATGCGGGATGGCTGTTCAGAGATGTATTGATTTTTCCCCTGTAATTCAGTTTATCACCTGTAAAATCAAGGACCTCACTTTCTTAATTCAGAAAACTAGAACTTCTAAAATCGTGATGCTGAAGTGTGTGGCTAAAGTTCATCCCTGAATTATTTATCTGTCCATGAATGAGAGATGCTGATGCTTCAGAACCAGTTATGCAGCAGCAACAGTTAAAATGCTAGTCAGATAAAATTTAAACAACAGATCAGAAGTATGTCCAATATTTTCCCTTAACTATTTTAGAAGAGAAAGCTGTTATCAACTCCATTATGCCCCTCACTCCTTTTCTGAGAGACTAGAATATGTCTGAACTTTTGTTTTGTAAAATAAGGTTTGGTTGTTTGGGGTTTTTTTCCCCCCAAATAAGTATGCTTCTTCATATTACTTTTGCATTCACCTTCGTAAGTGGATTTTTAAGTGAGATTTTGAGCAACTGCATGACATTCCCTTCAGGCCTGAAAGAGTGTGTTATTTCTATGTGTGTTATTTCTACTAATATTACACAACCTAGCATTTCAGCTGCCAACAAGCTTTAAAGCAATTCTGTAATTTGAGTAAAATACAGAAAACATACTTCAAGTAGCATTCTGTATTGTAACAACTGTACTTTAACATGATTTAGTTGTAACCGTATCAGCAGTTTTCATCATATTATGATAGCATAATCAAGACTAAACTGAACAATAATGCAATTAATACCTTTAGATGTGTGGTTATTTTTGTGCTGCTTGCTTAACAAATGAGTCTTGTAATTCCTTTACAAGATGACTTGAACTAGACATCATCAATCTACATTCTTCCATGCTTACCAACAGAGACATGGTCTGTATGCACAATAACAGTCCACGGTGCCAACGTCACTGAACAGTTAACACTCCAACAAAGAACCTAAATGACCTAATTTATACAGGTCTTATCTTTTCAGTCTCTTTCTTCACAACTTATTTTTTTTTCTAAACTTCCAGCTCTTACACCCCCTCCACACCACTTCTGTCCATACATCTTTCTTTCTCTTCATCTTTCAAAAAATGAAAAAGCAATGTTACTGTGGCTGTTGATATTATGCTATCACACTACCATTTTTATTCCCTGGCCTGCTCTTTATTCAATTTTTATGATACTTGCTCTTTAGTTCATGCAACAAGTCTGCTGATTAAGTGGGAAAGAGCCATCTCAGAACATGCTTTTCTGACACTGTGGGCTGCTGCTGAAAGCAGTCGTCTTCCTTCCCGCTCCCCAAACACACAGGAAAGTTTCTGCTCCCTTCTAGCACTCAAATGAACCAGCAGCAAGCAAATTATGAAAACAAAACCATTTCCTTCCCCCATGATTAGTTCTCCATTGGATCAGCCAGCTGAATCAACTCATCCTACAGCCACACAAGTCACTAGATGCAATATCAGAGGCAGCTGAACTCGACCTCTTTACAACAAAGCCCATGATGAGCTTTGCCAATGTCAGTGCATCACCAGCAGGGGCAGATCTCTGCTGTACGCACGACCAGATACACGGAAGAGAAGTGGCAAACTGGAGTCCTCACATAGCTAATGCTAATATTCCTCCCCTTCCCCTGGGAGGGGCCACAGCCAACAGTCTGCTGTTCTGTAGCTCCAGTGGGGCAAAGTGGGCAGTAAGGCCCAGATCCGCCGCTGGGCTCCCACTCATGCACCTGGCTACCTGCCAAGGGGAGAGGCAGCCCTGCAAGTAAGCATCTAACCTGTGACCTACACATCGCAGAGAAACAGCATGTTCTACCTGTAAATTCATCAGGCACTCACCCACTCTTAGCTGTCTCCTTCTCAAAGCATTCTACTTACCGCTTTTTCACACACATTTCCTACATTTTCATTATACAGCAGACTGCAGATATACCTACACAACCATTTGCTTCTTACCAGCCTTCAGACGAGAAGCCCAGCTAACAGCTGATGGTGATGACCACCAGAACCTGAGAAGACGACCAGCCAGGAAACAGCCAAGCACATGGAAAACATAGGTCCCCAGAGGTAATGCACACATCAGTAAACAGAAAGCAAAATTTGTTTTTACAGTTTAATGCTGTGAAAGCAAAAGCTTAAACAGGCTTTATGTTTTTGGGGAGGGGGGAGGGAAGGAAGGAAGATTTCAAAGGCATATGAAAAAAGTCAGGCTAAAACCTAAAGTGAAGGTTGAGGTTCTACCCCAAGTTTAGAGACTTGAAAAGTGAGTAACATACAAGGACCTCTGTACCAYCCTAATAACTCTGCCAACCTCAACTTCACCATCAAATAGTCCCCCTCTCATTAAAAGTATTTTTTGGACTTCTGCTGTTTTTATTAAATAAATATGTGGAACAACTACTATGGAAGGAAAAGAGCATGCTACAGTGCTTCACAGTCATAGGATTACTCATTAAAGTACCACTAATAACATCAATATCTTTAATGCAGTAAGTTAAATACTATTTTGAAATATAAATATACTGTTACGGTTTGAATCATATGAGGTTTTTATATTGGTATTTAGTAATTTACACTGTCCAGTAAAATGTGGGTTTAAAACACTTGATATAAGCATTACAAAATACTGAAAAATTAATCAACTGTACAATAAATGCGACTATTACCCTTATTAAAGGGAAAAATACCTGTATTACTCTCTAATGATTCTGCCCAACAGTATTCCTGAGCTTTGCTAAAACGTACCTGAAATTCCCATAGATCTTTAAAAGGGTTTGGTTTTGGATGTCTTTTAAAAAAGGCAAAGGTAAGATAACAAAAGTAGAAGTTACACCTCATTGTGTCTGTCACATCTTTCCCTGCCAAAGAAGAGATGGCTTCCAGATGTTGCACTCTGACTGCGTGGAAAATGAGGCTCTTAGGAAGAATAAAAGTCAAGTCAGATGACAATCAAGTTTAAAAAAAAAAAAAAAAAAAAAAAAAAAAAAAAAAATTTAAAAAAAAAAAAAAAAAAAAGCCACATATGCCTACTTAAACAAGCCAAAAGAGGAGTACTAGTTCATTTGTGATACAAGGCAAGCACACCTGTCTAAATGCCCCAAATTTCCAAACTAAACTACAGAATAGATCAATATGCCCCTTCGCACACTGATTTTTCAAAAATGTAGTCCTTTGCACATCCCCTCAAAATTTTGGCTCTTGAAAAAGCTAGGAATGAAGATGCACATGTACTGTCCACAGCAAGCAGGTAACCAGCTATGCAGTAAAAGCCTAGAACAGAATTAGCATTGTTCAAATGTGTAGCCAACAGCAATTAATTACTTCAGTATACATGGCAGAGGCAGGGTTTTCCAACCGACAAGGTATCCCATCTGGCAAGTTCTATTTTTTCTTCTTCCACTGATCAATGTGAGCCTGCAAGTTCCCTCGCTTTATATGAGCCTCAGCTTCCCCTCCTACCATATAGATATTCCCCTTTGAGAAGTCCAGGTCACTAGGGCTTTGTGCCCAAAACTTTGCTTGGGCATTTCTAAGAACAACTGCATTTGATTATAAATTCTGGAGGGGGGACTACACAGTACATACTGCAATAGCATCAGCTGCTACTATAAGATACAGTCAATATTAGATGACTGAAATAAGGGGAAACCCTGTAAAATAAAACTACTAAAGAGTAGAAAGTAAAATCTCTCAAGCACATCTCCTAGCATCAGCTCATATCAGCCCAGGTCATAGCGCACTTTGGATAGTCTTTTGAAGAGCCCACTGTACTCCTCTGCACTGTGATCCCAAGCCTTCTAAGAAGAGAAAAGGAGAACCAGCTCGGTTCTGTGTTTTGTCAGCTGAGATCCACCAGAGTTTATTAGCTGAAGCTTCACACTACATAAAAATGGTTGAACTGCTTCCAGACAGTAACTAAAGAGACTAAGTCCAGCACAGAAACAAACAGAACAGAATATAAGCACAAGTCAAACTGCATTAGTCTTAACTGGATCTTTAAAATAATTGGGGGGGGAGTGGATAGGGTGGTTGGTGTGCAAGAATGCTTCATGCCCCACTCTGTCCTGCTTTCTCCTCCTGCACCAGCCCAGCTTTTTTTTGTAACAGGCCTGGACTACAGAAAGGGCATCACTTTCTGGGATTCCCTATGGGCCACCTGCAGGAATGCATCTGCTCTGCACCCCAACGCAGTGTGCTCTCCTGTCACCCTCTCGGTCGGATGACTACTGTCATTATCAGTCTCACAACAGCAGTATAAAACTCTATTTATAGCAAAGCTCCAAAAACTGCCATTACCTTGGTGTTTGTGTAAACAATCAAGAGCAGTCGTCCATCCTTCCCTGGCTCAAATGAAGATCTATGCCATCAGAAAGGAAAAGGAATATTTAAGAAAAAAGGAATAAATAACGTGCCGCATCCAAACCAAGCAGTATGACAGCTAAAACCTAAGCCTTTCATAAGTGGATTATGGCTCTTTCAACAATCAATCTAAATAATCATCCTTACAAAATAAAATTCAAGCAACTACTCATGTATGCAAAAGTTGGCTTCACCCCTAAAACCGAAGAAATAAAGATAAAAACCTTGTTATCTTTCATTAAAAAGTTATCTCTGCAATTCTGCCAACCTCAGAACATCTGTGCTCCATACATCCTCAGTCATAACTTAAAAGATTTTTAATACCCAACATTTTGTTCTTGTTCTCCCTCATAACATTTGGGCTAAAATCCCAATTGGTTTGTTCGGAGATTTGCAGCTCTGAATACTAATTTTATATGAAACGGCAGTTATGATGTGCATGGCTTTCCCCCACACAATTTAGAGAACTGAATACATCCACAACGCAGAATGCTAATAATCCATTAATGAATTCATTACCAGATGAAAAAAATACATATTATCATCACCAAGTCTAAAAATGACCCTCTCTTTCTTTATTCATCCTAAAACAGAGCCCTCTTAAAAGAATTTTGTGGGAGAGATGACTGGTGCTGAAGCCTCATGTATGGAGATCTAGAGTTAGCTACTGACATTCATTAAACATCCAGAGGAAACCAGCGTGGCCACTTGTATACATCCTAAGAACGTTGCAAAAATATTGGCATTATTCAAATCAATAAGTTATTTCAACTCTGTAATTGTTTACTTGTGGCAGGTAACAAATTATGCCAACTGGGAGAGCTATAACATACTATGCCTGTTTTATGAAAGCTAACATGAGGAAAAGTTATCAAAACCAGTTTTTGTAGAGACCAAACTCATTTTACTAAGTAAGCGGACAAATACTGAGAAACTCTTGATGTGTATAAGATATCCTGAAGCAAAGGTTAGTGAGACTTGTCCTTTTGAAATTAGCTTCCTTTGTAAGACTCTCAAATACCAAGCATTAGGCACCATAGGGATACAGGAGCATCCATTCCACACAGATCTAAAATACGAAATGTACAGCTTGTAAAATCAACCAAAATTAAACCTTAGGTTTCTTCATTTAATCTAAAAAGAAAAAAAAAAATATCAAAAAGCTATGCCCTTACACATTTGTTCTTGAGTAAATTCATCATATAAATAAAGCTAGTAGCTCCCTCCTCCTTCAAAAGGCAGTTATAGCCTACAGCTAAATTTTTATTTTGTTGAAAATTTCCTGGTCGCATTATGCAAGTATCATAATTTGTAGTAAATATTTTACTTGAGCAATGTTCAATACATAGAAAATATTTTTAAAACTACAACTATCACACTTACTAGCTCAGCAAAACAGTAGAAGCTGTTGAGATAAGGTAGTTACTTTCATCCTCTTTTTCCTCTATTTTCTTTTTAAAAGAAGAAAAAAAAAAAAAAAAAAAAAAAAAAAAAAAAAAAAGGAGCAGTAGTGCCAGATGTCTCTTAAACAAACTACATGTGCTATGATTCCTCCCCCTTCCCCCACTCCAAGAGAGGCATTCTGGAACAGGGTATACCCTATAGCATCAGTTAGCTGAATTCAGAGAATTGCCCCATACTCTTGGAATTGCATGAAACTCACAGCAGATTTCTAGGACTCCGAGGTACCAATTGCTTACTAACACCCTCACCTCCAGCAGATGAAACAAGTCTCGCATGCTAAATGCTGGGGTTTTTTTTCTTTTTCTTCCTTACAGCTGAGACAAAAATGCAATCTTGGGCATAAGTGAAGAATTCAAGCCATTGCTTTTACCGTATCTTAAAAACAAAAAGAACCTCCTTTTAGTCGTCATAGTTTACTAGCTCCTTTAATACAAGGCATACCAAAAACCATTTTTCTGTGCTAAAAAGTTAGTTGATAAGTACATATAAAATGTAAAATAACATTTCCTTGCAGTGTTGACTGTATTTACAGCAGCTAAGTTTTAATTCATACAGCAGCTTAATACTTTTGATTTTGTGTGGCAAATTCAGATAAATTTACTGCTGAACAATCCTTTCCTAGGACTCTTAA
>JAYKAV010002220.1:3276758-3303044 GCA_035582835.1 Phoebastria nigripes
CAAACAAACAAAAACACACAAAAAACCAAAAAAAACCCAAACAAAAACACAAAAAACCAAAAAAAACCCAAACAAAAAAAAAACCACCAAAACAAACAACAAAACAAAACAAATTCAATTACATATAGTTTATTATCACAGTGCTGGCTATTCATTACGGGAAAAGGGAACAGACTATAAAGTAACTGGATTAGGATTCATGTACATTTAAAATACCTTTATACAAAAAATAACCTAGTATACTTAAGTATCATCAAGTAGCAAATTTTTTCAAGTCATGATTTTAATGCCCCAGGCACTGATTTCATAAGAACACTGAATCAGCAATAAGCTATGTTATATTAATCTCTTTACATTACTAATGCAAACTGCCAACTTTGTGTTCTGCTTACTCAAAAAGCCACTTAATGTTTAGAATTGCTCTTACAATAAATCAGCAGTATAGAATTCCCATGCTGTTGTACCACTAATCAGGATTACAAGTATAATTATCTTCTTTCAAATAGGTCTGCACTCAAAATTCTCTAAAATTTAAATGAAATTCCTACACAGGCATGCCACTGGAAGTTAACATCACCTGACGAAATACCTACATACAATGTTTAGTTACAATAACACAAAGCTTTGACTGAAATATATTTACCATCTTTCTTTTACTTTCGTTTGTCCATATACAACTAAGCGTAATCAGTTTTAATGTTTCAGAGTAAGGTTTAATTCCTCACCTAACCTATATGAAAAACCTCTCACTATTTTGGTTACGATCTATTACATAGGTGGCAAAACATAGGTTACTAATAAATCAATTGATCTGAAGAAGTAACTATAATAATCCTACTGAAACACACTTATCGGATCTGTCTTGGAAGACTCATATGTAAATAATCAAAGGGGTTACTCTTTCCAAGATTTTTTTTCTTCCCCGTTTCAGCATCATTGACTGCTGCTTTCTTGTGGACATCATATTAAGAAGAGTTTATATATTAAGAAAACATTCTATTTGGAGTAAGTCTCCTATCCCCTCCACAACAAGCATGCTAGGGGCCATTAAAATGTATACCTGATCCTGCACAATTTCATGAACTCGACAGGTGAGACTAATAGTCCATTCAGAGGATGCCTTCTTGGCATCAGACCGCCTTGGTCTTGAAACAATATAAACCAAATTTTAGCAAAAGCTCGGGAAAGAGGTAATAACATTCAATCTAATTGTTAGACAAGAACATTTTTATCCAAGTGTAAATTAGGTCTGGCGGTTGTTCAGCTTGACCTCCACTTACTATAATCTTGCCCTAGGGTATGAAAATCCTAGATCATTAAATGCTGTGAATTTAGTCTTGCAAGCAACCTAAAATGAACCTGCAATCAGAGCCACAGTTTTCAACTGCTGCTAAGAGTTGAAGAGACAATGGTGATAATAGATAACACCATGCCAAGTTGGGCTTTTTATCTGGTTGGTTTTGGTTTGTTGTTGTTGGGGGTTTTTTGGAGGGTTTTTTTGTTTTTTAAGAAACACAACTATCATCTCTGCCCTTAGCATATTATTTTTAATTTCAGGGCATTTTTGATATTAAGGGAGAGCAATTACCCTTTAAATTCAGAGGTCAAGAGAAAAACAATCCACCTTTTTTTTATTTTTTTATATATATATAGTTCAGCTGGAAGTTTGGGAAGTTTTTCTGAGATAACATGGGTTAATATAAAAGCTGCCCACTTCTTTCAGTTATGAAAAAAATTTTAAAATGCCAGCTTTCCTACAATTCTCTAGACAGTCAACAGACATTTTAGGAACTGCTACCAATTCATTACTGTGAAACAGATGCCTGCCAAAAAAATTAATTACAGAACATAAATTTTATTACTATGTGAATTAACTTAAGACTTCATATGCTAAGCGTAAAAACTACTCTAGAACCGCAGAATCTGGTATAATATACAGCCCACTAAGAAAACAAGGCAGAAGAAAAGAAAACAACCAAAAAGGTAAGTAAGCACTTCTTGCAGCTGATCATAGCAAGATACACTTGCTAGGCCACAAACTAGTAAAATTCCTCTTCTGCAAGTCTTAGCTGCAGGGAAGGAACAAAGGTAAGAATAGTAGACCAGCAGAGAAGGAGCCAGACAACAACACAGAACCTTTAAAAAGGTCAGAGAAGACTGATGATGGACCACAGAACAAGCAGTAATTAGCTACTTGTGAACTTAACTTACATGGTAAGGGAAGGTCTAAGAACATAGCTAGAGCATTTGAAGGACTAAAGCACAAGAATCGCAAAGTCAGAGTTGTTTCAACAGCGAAATAAAATGACAAAACACAAACACCATCTGAGAAATTAAAAAAGTTTTAACAAGAACCGGAGATGTCACTCAATTTACAGAACTCTGCACAGGTGTTCCAGGGAACTGTCTTAATACACAATTAAGATACATGTGTATTAATCAAAATAAGAATGCATAGTAAGTGTTAAAAATTAGGTATCAAGTCTTAGCACTGAATTTACATACAGTAAACATATACTACCAGTGACAAGCTCTAAAGAAGCCTTTTCACCCTCGTAGTAGTGATACAGCGAAACAGAAAGTACTCCATCAAAATTGTTGTTCACACAGCTTTCTCACAAATAAATGCATAAAACTCTTAACACCTAGGACATAGTTAAGGAAGTAATTCTGGCATTTTATGCTGACTACAAAAAAAAGCCAATCCACAAAGGATACCTTACCAGTTTAGGCCTCACAGAACGTCATGAGGTTTCTCTGTAGCACATACAAATACTAATCTTTTCTTCCCAAGCAAAATAATTGTATGCCATTCTCTATCAGACCATATAACGATGTTATTAACTGTATGATTATTACAGACTACAAGTAACATGCTACAGCAACAAAGGTTTAATCATTCTTTATATTACAGTATTTCTGTATTTAATTCTGTATTACAGCCCAACTGAGTATACACATTTTAGAACTGCAACACAGTTAGCCCCCTCAAACCCCCAAAAAGAACACATTAGGGAGAAAATTAAAGTTGTTTTGACTCTGATAGGTGAAGAACTGTATAGTATAAATTGAGAATTTTAATGATATCAACATACCTTCACCTGACTTCCCCAAGAATCAATTTCCTTAAGTTTAAATAGAAGGGAAAAGATCATTTTGCAGAGAAAAAGATAATTGTCCAGCATTATTTCCAGAAACAGATACCAAAATATTTTCACTTCCTCCAATAACCCTGAAGAAAGTGAAGTACTCATCAAGCAATTCACTTAACATATGAGGTGACTCCTTGGAGCAACACAAGCAGCAATTTCCAGCTCAAGAAATCTCCCAAGTATTTGCTGGATTGTGGTATTTACATCGCTCAAGCACTAGCATAAAATGATGCCATTAAATAGTTCCCCTTTACCAAAACACTATTCAAGATGTAAGCTAGTATTTGTCAAGTGAGAGAGACAAAGAACTGCCCTGGCTGCGTATTTAAACCAAATCTCTCACCAATTAACACATCAAGGTTCATGTACTACGATGATTCCCTATCCTGAAACGAAAGGAACAAATTTAAGTTTTGGTAACTTACCATTCCCAAAATTTACCTTAAAATAAGACTAAATAAATATTATTTATTATTTCTAAATACATCACAATCTCATATTATATAAACAGCAATGCTTTAAAACATGTCCATCTCCAGCACAGTAGCAGAATGTAAACAAAGTATGACAATATGGGTGTATGCTGTAAGTAACAAACAAAAACAAAGAAATAAAAAAAAGATTTAAACCATCAGGGCTGAAATACCATTTTATGTTCCCATATATCACACAGCCTTTAATGTGCCATATGACATGCTACTTGTTAATAGTTCTCATCCAGGCAACATCAAGGCAAAACCCAAAAATTCTGGATGTGATTTTTCAGTTCTCTGGAGCACACGAGACTAAAAGGGGGAGAAACAATATAAAGCACTTATCTTAAATATCTTTTTAAAGAGACTGACTGATCACTAGAAAAAAGGAAGGAACTTTTATCTTCCCTAGGAAAATGAAGAAAAAACATTTTGTAGAAAAATTCGTTTTGTAAAAATCTATCAACATTTCTGTCACCAAGACTAACAACTAGACAGAACTTACACTGGAATGACGAATACAGGGAAAAAAACCACAGAGCATGAAAGAAGCAAACAAAAACTAAACACACTAGAGAGAGATCCTTAATAATGAGGATAGAAATCACAAATGAGAAGAGAAACACTATGTAGTGACCATGTTTAAATATGCAGTACTAATGGCTGATAATCATATTCTGTAAGCAACAGGAAGAGGGGTGTGATGTTGCAAATGCAATAAATCCCCAAGGAAACAATATGTCTTCAAGATGTTCTCTAGAAACTGCTTATGGTTGATTAAAGCAGCATCAATAACATATATCTAGCTATGCACAGGCAGGTAACAATCACCCCACGCTGCTAGTGAGAGAGGAAAAAAAGTGAAAGACCACATGACTTGTGCTAACCTTAGCAGTTAAAAGCCAACAAAAAAACAAACCAGCAATACTGCAGTATTCTAGTCCCCTCAGTCACATGAAAGAAGGGATGCACACGCATTTTGTCATGAGTGAAGAGTACTTACTATTAAAAACATTTGTTAAGCCACAGCTAGCAAAACTCCCCTCTTTCACAGCAAATATTGGTATTTGAGTATTTTTAATGCAGACATAAAACACTCATGAAGAGCMGTATTTTAAGAAAGATTGAAAATATTGTAATATAATATATTAACTTCCAGTCGTTTAAAACAAACCTTTCACAAACTTTTATACACGAGAAAATTTTTGACATTGGATACAGGTTACCTGTTTTCCAATAAAACAGCTTGTAACCAGAAAGAATAATGAATGCCCACAACCCAAAGCCCAAAGAAAACTGCACAGCTGTGCAGAATAAAAAGTATTCATCTTCCTGGTCTTCCCCCAGCCATCTTATAGTAGACAAAATCTCTGCTGTGTCTGCTCCAGTGCTGCCTATACTTTCATACGTGGGGACAAAGAAGGAGGACAATGCATCGTAACAGATGATATCTAGTTCTCAAAACCTTGTTGAGTATTAACATACAGACAGCGCTCACACTTGCATCTCTAACAATCAATCTATCCGCCCCCGTAGCACAGGCTCCCTACATCTTTTATATCCCTTACTGATCAGAAGGAAATCATGAGCTACGCATTTTTATAAATTTTTTTAAATCTCACTTTAACCTGTGACAATTGCTTGGAACTTCTGGCAGGCTTCCGCAATTCTTCTCTAATGAACTAAAAATCCTACAAGCACATGGAGTACGGGCAGTCAAAGTACAAATCTACGTAGTAACTCATCAGCTGATTTATCAATGGTTAGTAAGAAAAGCTCTGTCATGGTTCTAACACTACAAGTAAAATGATGTCTGGTGAAATCCATTTGCAGAATGTGTATATATTAAAAAATGTTGCCTACCACAAATATTTGCAAATATGTAACCATTATTCATTAAAAAAAAGACAGCCCTTTAACTATACCAAACATATTCCTTAAAACAGGCTATTAACCTAACAGTTACCCTTCAGACAAGGCAAGCTTTGTATTGTTCCCTGAAAAAGCCATGGTGTTCTCAACCAATGGTGCAAGACAAGAAAAAATTATTTTTTTTCAATTTAAGCCGCTAAGTTGCTAAGAATACTATGGAATCCAAAACAGTTTTCTAGAGGCTACCCGCTTGAATCTCACATGCTTTAGTCATGTGAAAAAACATCAAGAACCCAAATACATACAATTTTTTTTTCCCCACAATAGGACACTAGTTTCCAGAAAAATGCCAGAACAAATACTACTGACAAGAAATTAGAGGATTTCTTAGAGGGATTTGAGTTTTAAAATAGACCTTTAAGCTAGGTATACTGTACACAGAAATGCAAACAGCTAAATACGGTTGGCCAAAGCATAAGGAACTGGATGACCATCCACTACAGTCAACCTACCAAGGTGTTTTTGGCTACTCTAAAGAACAACTGAAACATCATAGCACATCCCAGTTTTAAGCTTCCCTCACTAAAATTACATAAACCAAATAGCAAGATCACCAACACTCACACATTCTTTTAAAATTCCTCCACTTGCTTTGCCTGAGTGCAGGAGCTACAATGCTCATCTAACTTAACCCCAACAAACGCCACCTCCCTCAAGAACTCAGCAACACGCCTGCTCACCAATTTATCTGTGGCCTTCAACAACCATTTTTCTAAGCTTGTGTTTTCACAGCACAGTTTATGTAGCACACATTATTGCATGTCCAAGTTAGATTAGAAGCAGTATGCATAAAAAAAAAAAAAGGGGGAGAATTATGTTAACAGAAAATTTCTTAAAAACATTTATTCAAGAGCACAATACTGTACTTCTTGCTCTGAAGTAATTAATCATTTCAATTAAAGTTGACTGGTCTAATGTGGAAACCTTTCCTGAGACAGTGAAAAAATGCTTGGTTTTTATCCTCTCCATCAATACATACAAGAGCAAAATGAAATTTTAGTCCAAGAACTACTTTATGAACTTGAATTTATGACTAAGTTGATTTTGGGGTAGGGAAATCTATAGAAGCCTAACAATGTATTTAAAAAAAAAAAAAAAAAAAACGCCTTTGTAATACTGCACAGGAAACTGCACATCTAACCAAATACTACTGAGTGACAGAAAAACAGGGAAAACATTTTATTTCTCTCTTTCCAGCCTTTTGCCCTAACTGGTACTAAGTGATCAAGTCTACTTCCATAGATATGAATGGGTCCCTAAAAACCGGTGTGTCCCCTAGGCTTTCTTCAGTTTAGCAGGTTTTTTTAAAAGGTCCTGATGGAGTTTCCTATGCCTTGTCAGTGGCAGTTGTTAATGTCGACCCATTAGCCTACATCTCCATTATTGACAACTCCCATTTCTACTTGCTATACTGAAGACCGTTTACCTCACAAGAAGAATTAGCAAACATCAATGCAAGAAAAAGATTTTCTTTTTAATGCAATTAAATAGGGCAGCACTACCATGTCTTTCAGAGAATTCCGAAAGACAGAAGAGTTAACAGTGTTAAAAGACAGATGCTATTCATAAATCTAAGTATGTGGGGGCAGGAATGAGGGAGAAGGAGGAAACAAATGAAAATGGCATGGATAAAGAATTACTTCAGGAAGGTAACTGCTACCAAATTAGAGTAAGATGATTAATATTCAGCCATTATGAGATGGACAGTATTTACCTACCATATAATTTAGTCTTTATTAAGCAAAATTAGTAGTACTGACTCTTCTGCAATATCTTATGCCTTTATTTTAATTAGGCTCTCAATGAAGAGAAATTCAGTATTCCAGTAGTAATTCACAGTTATTAGAAACTTCAACAATAACATAACTTATGAATTCCATTTTGTACCCCATAAAGCAATACAGGTAGATAATGCACACCAACAGGTATACTCACCTATACTGTCATCACACACAGTTCACAAGGAACAACGCTCAGGGGAAGAATAACCCAGTCTATTCTAACTAACTGTATGGCATTTTCAGAATAAATAACTGTCTTATTCCAAAATTAAGTCACCAGAGGAAAAGTCTAAGCACAGGAAGATCTAATTTACAGGACAGTCAAAAACTGCAGCATAATATTTAAATCACACCATCTTCCAGGTTTCTGCATAAACATCTGCCTTCTGTGCCAACAGGACATAGAAGTACACTGCAAGCGTCCTTTGACAGTGACACCACAATTGTTAATACTTGGACAAAGTAGTACCAGATGACCCAGTCATGAAAACTTGACATATATTAGACTGAGGCACACAACTACATTTCCGATAATTTTGCACAAACACGCAATGCCAGATCTGTCCTGGCCAGAAGATATGTGATTCATCATTAAACCTGTTTGAGAATTATAGGTTGATTTTACAAACAGGCAGAGTAAGTTAGCACCTTTCTAACATGTAGCTATGGCATTTTTGATTCATTGACACTTAAGAGTGCTGCCAGGCCTTCTTCACAAAGGATGGGCACCAAAATATGATTGTTTTGTAAATTATAAAAACATTAACTAACTGAAGCAATACTAAAACCAGTATTACAGACAATGAAAGCCCTTATCAAGCACCGGTTGAATTTAGTGCTTTCTTTACAGGGCAGGGGAGCCAAGAATGGAGAAGAAGGGGGCGGGGGGAGAAGACATGCAAAAGAAGGTACAGAGCACATAGCTTCAAACGTCACTGTTACTCTAAAGTATTAAAGTTAAAATACAATGGTATTTTAAAAAGAAAACCAACCCTAACTTACATAACAGGACAAAGTATCTCCAAGAGTAAAGATAAACACATTATTTGTCTAGTAAAACCAATATAGACTACAACAAACCAAAATACCGTAGTATACCCAACAGGAACGCAAAATAGTTTTTCCAATCATGTTACCAAATAYCTTCTACTACATTTTCCTTAATGACACTCCTTACTGCCTTAAGTTTGCATTTCCTTCAATGCTGATTTATCATTATACTATATCATTAAAATATTCCAAACAAGTATTTTCTTACCATTTTTGACAATTCTATTTCTTGGTAATTTATATTTCTCTCAAACTAAACGAGTTATTTTCCTCTCCTTTTAATCTCAGTCCATGTATATCCATACAAAGACATTCCTTTGCTTTGCTTTCTCAAGATTTGAGGATCTAATAACAACACTGGTGAAATATATTTTTCAAGTAACTTTTTTTGCATGCCAATAACATTTTTTGCTTATTGCTTATTATCATAAAATGATATTAACTGTTCTGATTTGCTGTAAGATATCGCTTCTGAACAGGACAATTGCAATACTTAAGCTTTTGTATGATGCCCAAACTAGCAGTATTTTTACAGCAATATGCAGCTTATAGTGTTTAACACGTATAACTGATTAATTCCATCATGTATGTGTTCCCCAAATAAACTGCAGAATCTTCCTCCATTTTATTTGGAGTATAAGCTACTCCCAGATTAGTGGCTCCGGAGAACCACTGAAATAGAAGTAACAATATGGTAAAATTTTAGCAGTCTGACAACACAGATACCCCAGATTTCTAATAGTCTAGACTATGTTCTACTATATTGTCATACACAAGTCCCAATGTACAACCTGCAACACATATCCTTCAACTCTAAATGTCATTGTTAAGTCTTTTGTGCAGAAACTACCAAATCCTAAAAATTAAGTATCTATTTAAAACCATCATGCTCTCCAGCAGTTAAAGGTTTTATACTGATATTATTGAAAACTTAGACTATAAAATGCGTTACACATACATTATACAAAATCCGTTTTTAAAACTTAAGCACTTCCACTAGTTCCACTTACTTCCCTATTTCACAATCTTTGCCTTTTATATGCCTTCTCAAACTGTCATTCACCTTTAGCGAAGGAAGCTGTTCAATGGCAACAACTTGGCCAAGTACTAGTAATTTCAAATTTTTTCCAGTATTCCTTTCAATTATCAACTGAGAGCACATTTTATACCAATTTGAACCGATTGCGTTAACTATATCTATCCTCTTTTTTGCTAAATAATGAATGAAACTACAAACAATAACCATAGTAGTTTGGTAATACAATAAAATAGATGGGTTGCTACTAGCAAAAGGAACAGTCCCACTACCCCCTTCTCCCTGCATTTACTTCTGGCCATATCTCATAGTCAAGGGCACTTGTCAGATCCTTTGTTGAGCAACAATCTATTAATTTCTTTTTGAATGAATTAGCTTTCCAACAGTTTAGTAAATTGAGCTGGCTTGACAAGAGAGTCCTGTGGCTGCTGCAAGAAAACAGCTCTTTTCAAAATCAGTGAGACACTACAGCAGACATGATCGACTGTCAAATTATGTCAAAGGAAAAAAAAAAGAGATGTCCATACTGTTTTGGTAGGCTAAAACTGCTTTAAAAGTTGCCATACACTGCTCCAAATCTAGCTTATCCTCTCTGGCTATAGCACTATGATGCATACTTAGTACAGCACCCAAATGCCAGTACCAAGTGTTATCTAGCCAGCTACGAAACATAAAAGCCTGGCCCCAATGCGCTGCTTTTCCAACAATAACAAAAATTCATAACTCACTTTGTTTTGTGGTGCCTGAATAAATGTTCTGACAAGCCAATAGTTGATCAACTTTGCCTAAACCCTATATAAAATGGCAATGAAAGCAGCGGAGATGTGACAAATAGAAAGATGTTACTGCCCTGTTCAACAAAGAATCACTAGCTCATTTTACCACGTACAGCCAAGAGTGGTCTCATTTAGGTTCTATAATCCATTACTATTACAATATTTCTTCAGCATAGCAGACATGATTAGAATCTGCCATTACTCTGTAGAAAGCCAGGACTAGCTTTACTCAGTCACAGACAGCACTCACCACTGAGTAGTTTAATAATGTAAGAGTCTGTAATGACAACTAGTTCTATTTCTAATTGTTTTCTGCATTGATCTGTGTAGCTTCTAAAAATCATGCTATTACCAGAAAAGAGAATTTTTTTTACTGTGTTCATACCCGAGTTGTTTTGACTAACATTTTGTCAGATGATAATCAAGCAGAAATACAGTTTTATTCTAACTAAGATCAGAAGAATTCTTAGAACAGTACTAGGCCTGCATATGGGATACTTATGCATGCTATTAATTTTTGTACAACACTACTTTTCTTAAAAATCTAGCTACATTTTAGACACTTAGTGAAGGTCAAAAGTCCCAGAGCCATTTAATTTCTAAAGCTACTGAACTTTACAACAAACAAAAAAACCCTCATTAACTAAAACTCAACACCTCATTAACTAAAACTCAACAGCTAATTAACTAAAACTCAACAGCTAATTAACTAAAACTCAACAGCTAATTAATACATAACAACCAATTTAAAATGGGTGAACTGTTTGGTCAAAGACAAAACATAACAGGAAGTAAAAGATTAGACCTTCTTCTATAGACCTTTTCTCTCTGAAATTTACAGTCAGCTTTTGATGTGTTACAATTCAAACTTGCTTACAGACTAACAGAATTGTTCTCAAAATTCTGCAAACTATATATTCCCAGTGACTATACATTGCTATCAGACTGATTTTTTTTACAGTAATTTAGGAAATTTCTCTTTCAACTCTCTACTAAAAGTTTAAGACCAATATGCCCTATCCACCACTTCATTTTCCTTAGTGTTCTTTAAGTGTCTCCAAGATGCAACACACCACCACAGAAAAGTATCCAAGCCAGTCCTGGTGCAGAAAACAAGAAAGCTGCTTTAGCACAGTACCCCATCTATACTAAGATGGCCCTGATCTCAGTATTTCTTCTGATTAGTCCACACTGTTTCCAGCATGCAATTTACTGTATAGACCTGTTCTTGCAAATTGTCATGTTTAACTCCCTAAGGAAAAGCTGGAATGACAAAATCTTGAAGCTTAAGTCAGAACTGCTGGAGCCTCTCTTTAAAAGGATGCTTAACATGAAAACACATCCAATCCAATTTGCAAAGACACATGTTTATAAATTCATGCGTATTACTGTTGTAAACTACCTGAAGAAAAGAATATTTCACAATCTCTTCAAAAGAAAAACAAGCAGTAGAAAATCTGGGTAATGCAAGCTAAAACATACAACTACATAACTTTCTGTAAAAACTGCCACTCAACAGGGGCATTTTTATGAATTATAAATCTGTTTGTTTTAAATCCATATACTGATTTTTCAGACACTGCTGCAGCAAAATACTTCCATAAAACACACCAGTCATTTACAGCTGATCAACAGCATAGACAAAAACCAACATAATAGTAATCTTCAAAGTAGAGTATGGGATCCTAGTAAAAATGTACATAGCTACTTTGGTTTTGGTGATGTGAGAACAATACTGTAATCAAAACACTAACAGCTTAATGAATTTGTCATACCAGTGATATTTAATAATTATCAGTTAACTGAAAACTACCATTTATAATGCCAGAACACAGATAGGGAAAACAACCTTAATAACTTTTTAGTACAGGTATACAGTAAGTAATTAAAATAATTTTCAACTTAAAAGACTACATTTTAAGATGAATGACAGACAGTTCTTAAGAAGCAAGCTCAGAATGAACATTATTCTCACAGCATTATTTGTTATGAATATGCTATGGCTCCCCAGACTGGAAAGAAAGAAACCTTAATATAGCAGAAACAAAAACTAGCACAGAAAAGCTTGAAATACCACACACAAAACGAACGAAATGCCATTCTTTCCAGCAGTCAGCATCCTACAACGCATGGACCTCCTGAAGAGTAGTAATATACTCTACTCATAACTTTCTTCTACRCCACACTAAGTCAGAAGGGTAGAGTGACAAAAAAGGTATGTTAATAAGATGATAAAGATTATTCTTAACTACACTAGTTACAGCACTTCGTTCTTTTGACATCAAAAAAAGTAGGGGTCATAACTGGCTGTTACTGATTTATACTGACAGAAATTGGGCTCAAATGTTAAATAAAGATTAGTTAATATTTGCAGAAGACTTTGAACATACAAAATGCTATGTAAGTAGCAAGTATTAAGTCTTCCCACACACTCATTTTGGCATGCCTCCAAGCAGAGAAGTCCCACAGAAACATTTCAACAGCAGTAAGGCGAAACAGAGAGCTCAGGCAATTGCAGCTATATTCACAACAGTCCTTCGAAGGAGCACCTGCAAAACTAGGGAGAACCAATGCCCGCTAGCCATGCTCACTGCCTTCTACAAATACAACACCAAAAAAGTAACTCCTGTTCCAACATGGCTTATATAAATGGATACTGAACAACCCAAATCTTTATAATCCTCTGTACAACCTAAAATGATCTACAAAATTCCARAAATTTTGTACATGTGCCTTTCCTGTTGTCTAGTATTTCTGACCAGACTACAACTTTGCAAAGCAAAATCACAGCCTACAGTGTAGCTGTCAGTTTGATTATTCACATAGAAGCTTATTTTCAACAAATCATAGCTTCTGCCTAGAGCAGACCAGTTTCCCCAGATCTAAATTCTAAAATGATGAGGAATTAAGCAATGAATCACTATGCAATAGTTTCTGATCAATCAACAGTAAAGCTCTTCCCGAACACCTAAAGAAGAAAGCYGGCATCTTCTTAGCTAGTTGAAGGAAATCAGAGGATTCCTCGTCGTAAAAAACACTCTGCAAGTTTTTTTCCAAGAGCGGAAGAAAACAAAATGCTCTGAACTGAGCCTAAAGTGAGGTAGAGAGGAGAGGCAGGCAATGTGTTCAGGCATTATTTGGTCTATTTCTCAGTATCTCTGAAGGACATTATTAATATTTTATGAGATTAAGAAAGGGCATGTCTGGTTTAATTATCAGCTACTCCCGGAGATGAGACCTGTAGCCTCAGCATGCTTCCAAAAACTCAGAAGCTAGGAGGGAGATGAGTTGGGAGGGATGGGACTTAAAATCATTGCATAGGATGGTCCACATTCCGTAAAAAGGCCGAAGACAGACCTCATGTATAGAACTGGCACTGCAGCTTCCATAAACCACGGAAAACTTGAGAGTGCAAAGGCTTATAATAAGATCTAACCACAACAGGCTGGTAAGCATCCAACTGAAGGAGGAGGTCCAGCAGGGTTTTGACAACAGCATCTGATTAACCATGCTAAGGCTGGAAGAAAATCTTAAGGGGAGGAAACTCTTCTATAACCGTTCCTAAATCTTCTCTTACCCCTTCCGTCTCATTCCAAGTAACACCTGCACAACTTCTAACCAGCGCGTAGACTGAAACCAAAGAAAAATGTTCATGATCTTCCTGCCTGCATAAATTAATGCAAATCAACAGCAGTCCTGAATTTCCTTGCAGAGCTTTAACTGATCTATGACAGACTATGTAACATTTCAGAAAAAAAAAAAAAAAAAAGATAAAACAGAGATCACTACAAAGATTAGAGGATTACTTTTGGAACTGGCATATCACCCAAATGGTTTTTAAGAGTAAGATCAGGTAGAAAAGTAGCAGACGACAGCAGGAATAAAGTTTTATTTTCCTGGTCCTACAGTTACAGGAAACATTGCCACTACTGTTGGACCAGGCAACTGATACAACACTTCCAACTACTGAAAGAGGCAGTCCCCCCTCAATTCTATATTCCCACCGGCCAAAAACTCCTGTATCCTTTTACATGCAGGAGCAGCACCCATTTGACTCCACAGAGATTTAACCCACAGAAAACTATTCTTCACAGTTTAACTCCTTAAACCAGTTCACCTATTGGGTTCAACTGGGCAGAAAACACAGGCACAAGGCAAACAACAGAAGCATGTGGTCAGGACACAGAGACAGGACCACCCTATTAGCGGCAGCTAGCCATTGAACTGGCCTACTTACATGGTGAGGGCACATCTTCAGTAGCCTGAAGGGAACAAGTATGGAAGGAAGACTATGAAAGAGGGAGGAAACTCTGCATGTGGGGTTATGTTAAAAAATGACTTGCAGTTACATAACTGCCCAATTCTGTTCTTTCACATCAGTTAAGTAACTAGTCTCTACCCCAACTACCCTCATACTAAAAAACAACTCCTTTTTCAATGGATTGCCAGCTTGATTTCTCTCCTCCAGATCCCCCCAGAAGAGGCTTTAATGATTAATTTTTCAATTCCTAGCTTTATCAAACATTTAAGACAAACATTTGCACCTTCCACATCTGACAGGACAACGTATTCCAAGATTAAGATTTTACATAAAAGCAGTTATTTATACTTTATGTAGCTAATAACCCAATGCCAACATATTCCACAACAGAAACAAAAAAGTGAAGGTGATGCAACTGGACACAGAACATACTTTTGAAATGGTTCTAGTAAGCATCAACATATTCTTACACTTTCCTATCTTTTCCATCTTCCTTGGTATACTTTCCTTCATCCTGGTAATCCTATTTCATCTTCTAGGATGCTTAATTCCTTACAAACTGTCAAATAGTCCTTACTGCAAAGGAACTGAAAAACTTCAGTAAGTTTCTTAAATCCCCAAGCTACCAAGAACATAGACTCAATCTTGCAGCCAAAAGAACTGCCAGAATTTTTCCATGCTTCTCTTCACTGGAGATAGGGGAAGACTAAGCCCATTTGTAGGATTATGCAAGAATGCATAAATCCTCTCTGTAAACAAAACTTCCCTAACCAGTTTTGAATGCAAGGTATGCTTCACATAGTTTATACCCCCTTGGCACGAAAAGGAAAAAACTTGAGAATTCAGTTTTACAGAGATTGTTACTGCATTTGGGGGTGAATACGAAGAATCTTAATGCCTGACCTATCGTATATGAAGAGGATGACTTACTGTATTTTCTTCTATCCACAGTGTTATTGAACTGAAAGTTTCTAAAAATGTTTTTGACATTTTTATATCATACTGATGTATACAACCTGTGTCTTGCCACCTTTGAAAATTTTTGCTTCGCAGCAACTACTGCTCTGAGGCACAAATATACTCGCTTCTACATACACAGCTTTATTAACTTTCATAAAACCATTGCATTGCTGAATAGAAATTGAACAGTATAACCAGAAAGACAATGCAATGCACCACGAAAAATAAAATGCCTAAAGACTGATTTTTCTGATTATTTTTCAACTGTCAAGCCACAGGTCTTCTAGTTTACAAAATCTGTTCTATTTCACAGTAGAGTAGTAATATAGCATACACACATTGCTACATCAGCAATACTTTCTAATTCATACACACTTTAAGAATTAAACAAATACCAATATAAATGCGTCAGTTTTGAAAATACAGCTTATCAAAGTAAGTCGAATGGAAGCCCACTTAATAAAACAAGAGCAGCTTAAACATGGACTATTGAAGACAAAAATGTAATCCAGCAGCACATGCGAAAAAAACCCAAACGTTTTTCCATTATCATTGAAGTATTTGCCTTAAACCATTTCTACGTTTGGTAAATCAATATGCAAAAGCCAGTTTCACCTTTTTTTGGCCAATCGTTTATTAGGCAAGTAACGACAGACCTATACCACAGATGCAAGAGAAATACTTGTGCAGCTTTCCTTTCTGGTTACCATAGTTTCAAATGAACTGTAGATTTCTAGAAATAATAACTTATGAGAAGGAATTAAAATATCACTGCTTAAATATGAAAACTGCAAGAAGAATCATTTTGATCGGTGTATGAATGACACTTAAGTGAACAGGTAAATGCTTAGGAAAGGAAGTTTTATTTGCAAGACCTTGTCATAGACGCAGTAGTGAAGCTTGAGCGCAGACAGCAGAAGAATAAAGATAGTAAATGCGACGAGAGGGAAAAGGAAAGTAGGCACCAAAAAGTCATTCTGTAGCCATTCACCTCTCTCTCTCCCTCTTTTTCAATAATTCCCAATAAAAACCACAATCAGCTCTAAACCAGGTCATTAGCTTCCCAAGCCTCCGTCATCAAGGAATACTTTCCAAACACATACTGGGGGGTGGAAGGGCATGAATCTTCATAGGAATTTAAGATGACTTTAAGACCTGAAATAAAAAAAGACCTTCCAATAAGAACAGTGTAATAGGTTACCAGAGAGACTGTGGAAACTCCATCCTCTGAGATATTCAAAACTTGACTGGACAAATTCCTGAGCAACCTGGTCTAACTGGACAAGCTTTAAGCAGGAGGTTGGACTAGACCTCCAGAGGGCCTTTCCCTCCTATACGATTCTGTGACCTAGAACACAAATAATTTTTTCATTGTGGCTTCCTATAAGTGATGCAACTGCCCATCCACAATGCAAAGCTTTATTTTATGTGGAGTTAAAAGAAGGTATTTTGGATATAGTTTTCAAACAGGTACATAAAGGAACGATAAAAATAAAACAGTATATGGCAGCACACCAAACGGGAACTTTCCTGTAAGAATATAGCTCCCATCCCAAAACAGTACAAAATAACAAAATTTTAAAAATACTTATATTATTAACCTTAAATTAGGAATATCTCAGTCCTTCCTTTTCAACTATATTTAAATTGTATTCTTGACCCTAAATCAAGATACAACGGTCCGTACCAATTCTACTTCCTATTTGTCTGCCACAAGCATAGCACTGCCATATGTAAACTGCAGCCACTGGTCATTCTCGTTTTGAAAAAAAAAAGAAGTCTTTATCAAGTTTCCCCAGTTTTCTCCCTTGGAAAAAAACAGAATAATTAATCAGTTCTCTGTTTCTAAGATGATCAGAAGTTAAATGAAAAATATTGCCAGGATGTACCGCCTTATTACTCAAATTAAATCAGTTGGCCACTATATCCATAACTATAAAAAATATCTTATTCCAGGACTCATGTCATATAAAATGACGTTCAGATTAAAAACTAGACACCTCAAATGCATGCTACATGAATTACAAAACTGTGTTCCCAACATTTACTACTTAAATTGTTTTTTTTTTAGTAACTTCAGTTATGTACATATTCAATTGCCCATAGTAAGATAATAAAAGTAACATATAAAAAAAATACAGATCTTCAATATTCACACCCCTACTCCATACAAACTCTCCTCATACTGAACTCTCCCTGCTGGAAGATTACTCTCTTGACAAATAAAATCAGCCAATTATATTACTTGCATATTATCTGCTTACTAAGACTTGATATGGTCCAAATTTCCAGAGCTGATCCTTCTTAAGGGATGAACTGGGAGTTTTACCTAAAGGAATAATAGGTAACTGCATGAAAGACAGAAAAGCCTTATCTTGAACAGCTTATTCTTACTTGTAAACAAAGTAAAAGTCAATCTTTTTTTCCCAGATGAGATGCTGCAAGGAAGGTATTATTTCATAAAATGTAGGCTGAAATCCTATGTTAAGTAAAAAAAAAAAATGCAATTCAGCCATAACCAAGAACTGCAACATTACCTCCAAATCAAAAATATTCATCTCCTTCTAGGCAGATCACACACGTTAAGCAATAGGAAAATAACTGCATTAGGTCCTCTTTGCTATGTGACTACATGTACTACATCACCACATCTTCCCAGGAAGCATCAAATTGACAAGCGTGTACACTAAATGATGCCTGTCACTCAGTGGGAGTTGGGTACTACTGGAAAAGCGAGTAATTTGGGTGAAAACCTGCAAGTAAGGTTAGTTGTCCTGCAGATCACCCAAAGCTCACTCATTGGCCAGAAGTTGAGCAGTATTTCACCAAACCTCTGCAACAACCTGAAGTCAATTTTGGAATGCAATCCCAACTAAATAAAACATGCATTCCTAAGGTTTGTTGTTTCTTTTTTAAGTGGTCAGTAGTTTCAGAAATGTTTTGTGCTTTCTGAAATGTCAGTATATTTGATTTCTTTTCATTATTTTGCTAATAGAAAACCCTGAAATTTGGACTATAATTCTTATCAATCTAGACCACTGCAGACATACGTATTACATGGCAACAGGCACCATTTGAGACCTTTTTTGAAATATAAGCAAAAGTCATTGGCTTGCCTTATCAACCCTAGAACAATGGGAACAGATGCAAAAATACTTTTCTCTCTAGGAGCCACACAGAAGCGCTAACGAAAAACTGCTGTAGAAAACAAATATTCGTCTGTTGACTTCTAGTGCCACACATATTCCCTTGCTCTAATCCAATAACTAACCTTTTCTGAAATAAAAGCATCAAAAAGTAAAATGCATAAAAGGTTGTGTAAGGGCAGGACTAATAAGCCATCAGATTCAGAGCCATAAGAAAACAAAACATTCATCCACCTAAAAAAAAAAAAAAACCAACCAAACAAAACCAACCAACCAATACACGCTCTCATCTCTAGTTACTTGTTTTGGGGTGGGTATTGTGATTAACTTCTCAGTCACAGATCACAATCTACTTACTCTTCTAATTATATTCTTTTACAAAAATAAGCCCTCCGGARGGGGAAGTTATAGCTAGTTACACTATCAAAAAAAATGTACAGAATAGACAACAATAAAGTACATACCTGGACACAAAAGTGTGTACCTGGATAAAGCAGTTACATGACAGCTAACTTAATTTCCCTCTGAAGTCACAGTAAGACAAGGTAACTGCATACAAATGCAGTCCTATACGTCCTTCATTTCTGACTCAAACTAGGATAAAGAAGTTGAAAAACAGACCATGCCTGTGCTCCTCCATGCAACTCTAGCCTTTACTGGCTACAGTGAAAGCCAAGGGGGTACCTTGGGGGATCAAGTTTTCCCACATCCCTATCTCCAAAATTGGGTGCCAGATCTCTCCTCAGATCTGACCAGTTGAGGGAAAATGTTTGTGAGATGAAAGAAAAGAAACATCTTGCTTTCCCTTCTTCTCTACCCAAAATCTCACAGATCTGAAATTTTCTTAATAGTGCAACACTGGGAGATTCAGAGATACTAAAAAGGGATAGAGTATACTGTGAAATATTGCAATGGCATAACCCATCAAATTTAGGACTCTGGTCTAGTCTTAGTGATCCCAGCCATCAAACTGAGAGGATCAAGAAAAGAGAACACAGTTTTTGTGTTGATACCTGAACAGTGAAACATCTTCATCAAGACAGAAGCCAGTCAGACAACAGCCCCTCAAAACAAGTTAGCATTAGCCCTGCATTTGTCTGTGGTGATCTAAATGAGGGCCACCTTCAGAAATTCCCCTTACTTCATATTTACTCTCCACAAAAAAAAAAAACAACCACCCACACCAAAAAAACCCACAACCAACTTCACCAGATCCTTATGAACTGCAACATGAGAAAGCTTAAAGAAAATAAATTCTAATTAAAACAATATATGATTAAAAGTACATTTTTAATCTCTAACTCTCAAAACAGAAGTTTTCACTGTATCACTCATAAGTAAGTATCTGACCTTGTTAAAAGTCCCATCAGATTTCAAGGCTTACCCTTAAACCACAAAGATATACAACTTTTTGAAAGCAGATTTTTTTTTCTAACATAAAGAGCCAACTGAAGTCACTGGACTAATCTTCAAACATGAAATCTGTTCACAGAATGGTGGAAGAGTTTAACTGGTTTACTCCAGAAAGCAGCCTTTTTGAAAACACAAGTGCTAGAGCAAGAGCTTCAGTTATGCTGATGTCATACGGCAAAGGTTCCCAACAGGTTCTCCCCCCAAAATTCCCTTTACCAAAACAAACGCCCAGCCTCCCCGCCCTCACAGGCGCCCTCCACGCACGGCTGTCCCACGAAGGCCCTTCGAGCCCTCCGCAGCGCCCTCTGGGGTGCAGGGGCGGCCGGTGCAACAGAGCCACCCCAGGCCACGCTAAACCGCCACCGACTCGGCGGGTCCGGGTCTGGCTTCAGACGGAGCCCAAACCCGAACAGACGGTAGCGAGTAACTCGGCACACGAGACGCCCCTTCCTGGCAGGAAGGACTCTCATACCTTAACCAGGACGTTTAATCTGCCTGTAGCCCCATTTAGGTCCACCTCCGTCCGCAGCCAACAGGATAGGAGGGTCAGGAGGCAGGAAGAGGACCAGAGCAGATCAAACCGCAGGACTGCCAGGGCCAGTGACAGAAGAGCTATGGGACCGTGAAGAATTCCCATTTTTACTTACCCTTTGACTTTAGAAGCGGAGGTCATCTAAAACGTTGGATGGCGTTGAATCTGAACCAATGCAATAAGCCTGTATGTCACCATTTAAGTTTTCGTGATGCATATGGAAAAGAGCTCTTTCCATTCCTCCATAGATGTGTTGTGTATAAGCTTCCTATTTTCCAACCTAAAACTCTAATTCCCTGCTCACCCCAGTTTCCCAAGGACCAAGTTATCCCTTCATTCTCTCTTCTTCTTTGTCAATGATCCTCATACAAGGAAGCTGAAGTTTTCAGAATGTGAATGTTTTAAGCGATACTGAGAAAGTGAGCAGAGCTTATTTAAGAATATTAAACTGATATGTTGATGGCTGCTATCAATCACTTCTTTCCATTACAAGACAATTACTGAAGCAGATGAAGCTCTTGGAAATTCTAGCATCTAGCTGACAGAGACACAATCTACAACACATTCCTTTTCCACTATGTTTTCTTAATTCCTCACACACACAAAAAAGAAAAAGACACAAAAAAAAAAACCCAAACCCACCACCAAAAACCAACAACACCATTTTGGAAATTCACGCCTACAATATTCTCCTAAGTTTTCCAACTTATTGGAGAAGAAATGGTCACGCTGTAGGCAGATATCACACTGAGTTCAAAACCTCATCTCATTCGACAAAACACAGCATTCCAGTAACACAACCAAGAAGCATAAGTAACCAGCAGAAATATTTGCTTACTTTTAGGGATTCCTTTGGTGAACATAAGCAACCAAAGTGTTTAAGGTTTCTGTAAAACATACAACCTGTTTATGCTGGCACACAAGTTCCAGAAAACCTAATCTCTCCTATAATATTTGCCTGCAGCAAAACAACCGAGACGGTAACGCCACAAATGAAAATGACAAATGAGGACTCTCAAATCATTCTAAATTTGAACCGTAAGTGACAAGGAGCAATCTAATTTTAAAAAGTTCATAATGCTCTGATGTGCTAACATTATTTCATGATTTGACTAAGTCTAATGTAGTTGCTCCCACCAACAAGAGCACGCACTTTCAAGTGGTTTGTTGCCTGCAGCTATTTTCTACAGGAGACTGTAGTAGCATGTAATATTCAAGAGAAGCTGTCTACATTACTTTTTAAAAAAATAATTCAGTTGCTGTTGATAAGTTATACTGAAACAAAATAAAATCAAAGACAGCATTTAACTGACAATTCTATTTACATTCCTTCCAAGTGGAAATTATTTCATTCTGCACATTTATGCCTTTAAAGACTTTAACATGTAAAGCTGGAATGTGATATATTTATGGAATTTGAGTTAGATTAACAGCCAGCTAATTGAATACTCCTATTTTAAAAATGGAATGCTCTTCAAGTAGCACAATGCATTTTTAAACCAAATATTTCAATAAGCTATGAACCTACCATTTTTTTGTCATTTCACAGAACCCATTTTTTAAAAATATATTAAAATATCACAGCACCAATAATTTCAGCTTTCGGTTGGAAAACATCAAGACTTTATGTCTAAAAGAAAAGATCTGTACATAAATTTTAGCTAGTCTTCTTAAATACAGGTATAACAAACCCTTATATTGCTTATTGACTTTACTCAGTATTATCTTCCTGAAACTATAAATGGATGAAAAAGCTCCAAAAACATAACTCTGGCCCAGGTACGTAACTTGGGAGATATCTGAGCGCTAGGAAGTTTCACAGGAAAACTAAAGAGTCTCTCCCATCCCCCAGTTCCATGCCTGGGTTTTTTGTTTGTTTGAATTTAAGCTTATACAACATCCAACCTTAAGTTTACCACAATTAACTTAATACAAATAATAGCAACAGAAATTCACGGATTTCTCTCACAGGCTGCATAAAACCTATCTGTAGATAACACCATAAAGTGTCATTGGTTTTCCTAAGAAGGACCCACGTGAGCCCCATCGGTTACGAAGCACGATCTATCTGTTAGAGATGGGAATTAATTCATATTTTTCTCCTTTGTATAACTTTGAAGCTTTCTTAGTCTTCGTTTAATTAATGAGAACGGTATGGGGATTCCACCCCATTCAGCTCCAGCGCCGAAAGCAGGAAAAAGATGGAGGCTTATGCTAACAGCATGGCGGCTGTCTTCTCACACCTTGTTTCATTTTGTAATGAAACTGTCATCATGGTTATAAGAGAAAAGAAACAGTGTTACCCAGCAAAGAGCCCCATACAAGAACTGCGGCATTCTGATTCTGCCACTGATCACCACCAAGATATATCTGCAAAATTAGGAGTTGGGGATAATGAGCAAGTAATACCAAGACGACAGAGATTAATGTCTGTCAATTGCACAATCACTCGTGGCGTTTATTTATCTGCACATAACCAACCGGCCTGCACATGGATATTTTGTAAGTCCCAGACAGTTCAATACCAGATGAACACTCCAGGAATAATAATAAATAAATGAATAAATAATGGATTCAGGGAAAAGAGAATATGAAAAGGGGAAAAAGTTGTTTCAAATAGCCAAGCATTATAAACGAGAAAGAAGTCATCAATCACAAACCGAGACTGAATTGCCAAGAGTTAACAGTGGGACCTATGCTTGGAGGACATCTTACTGTAGGAAATGCTAGGAACTCCAGTTTCTGGTCATTTAAAACAGGATTGAACAAAACTCCCAGACAGCATAAACACGGTCGTACAACGAACGGCTTCGAGGGAAGCGGTCCAAAAGGCGTTTTCCTGCCCTTCCCTTTCAACAAAACCCAACAGAAGTGAGAGGACGTGGAAGCAATTCACACGAGGCGACCTTTGCGCTGCCGCCAGCTCTCTGAACCAGCTGCACTCTCAACACACCCCGGGCAGCRCCCGCTTCTCTCAAGGTAAACGAAACCGCCGCCGAGAGCGCGGCGGCCGGGGCCCGGCGGAGGGACCCAGCCGGGCTGCCCGCCGCGGGGCGCGGGAGGAAGCCGCCGCCTCCCGCCCGGGCGCTGGCCAATGGGCGGCGGGCGGAGGCAGGCGGGCGAGGCGGCGGCGGCGGCCCAGGCCCCGGCGGGGCCGCGTGTGACGCACTTCGGTAACCCGACTCCCGCCCCCGGCACGAACCGCCGCGCTGACATGGCCCCTCCTCGCCCCACCGAGGGAGACGGCAGCGGGGCGCAACCGGGAGGCCGCCCCGGGTTACCTCCGGGCACTCCTGCTGCGGCCGCGCGGGGAAGAGGAGCGGCCGGCGGGGACGCACGCTCCTCCCGGGGAGGAGAGGGAAAACGCGGGGTCACACCGGCGGATAAGGCGCCTAATGAGACCGGACACGCCAGGGTGTGGCTCCGGGGAGCACACGGGAAGAGAGCACTTACCCAGCGCGGGCGGGGGGAGGCGGGGGGCAGCAGTGTTACCCGGGCTGCCAAAAAGTAATTAAAAAAAAAAAAGAAAAAAAAAACCAAACCAAAACAAAAAACAACACACAACACCCACAGTAACTACAGCACCGGACTCGGCGGTTATTGAAACTTTGTGTTAACTCCGAACACCGCATCCCGTGGGAAGAGAACAGCAGCAAGAGCCAAGCCGGGGCAGTACAATAAATAAAAAGCAGCGAAAGAGGGAGCCGAGCGCCTTCGCTCCCCGTCCTCGGGAGTGTGGGGGGGGAGGGGGGGGAATTGAGGTTGGTCGGTCCCGGATTTCCACGGGACGGACGGATTATACAACGCTACCAGCGACAGAGGAAGGCATGGAGGCACAGCGGCGGGGAGGACAGCGGTGCAGTCACCCAACGCCAGCACACCCAGGCACCAGGGATGCGCTCAGGCAGGGAGAGAGGAATACCCGAAAAACAGGGCCTCCCAGCCCAGCCATCTGCCGCCGCTCTCCTCTCCTCTCCTCCGCCGCTCACTCCTCACTCCCCTGTCCCTTCAAGTCCCTAACCACAGCAACAATTGTATATATTTTTTAATCCGTGTAGAGAAAATAAGCGCCCAGAAAAGAGAAACACCAGGAAAGCTCTCGCTTCCTACCTGGGCAGGGTTCAGCTCAGTTCAGTGCGTGCCGAGGAGGAGGGGGCAGAGGAGCACTATCTAAAACAAAAGTGGCGCCAAAACCCCCCAGTAAGAAGCATTCTTCCTCCTCCTCCTCCTCCCCCCCTCCCCCCCACCAGGGCCGGCGAGAGCCCAGCGGGGATCCTGCAACACGCGGCTGCCGGCATCGGGCGTCCCCACACAAGTTGGCAAGCGCCCTTTCTTTACAAAAAAATAAAGCAAGCCGAACGGAAACTGCCACAACTCTTCCTCTTAGCGGGCAGCCGCCGAAGAGCTCGCCCAAACTCACTCGGAGGGGAAAACTCGCCCCACAAAGGCCTTCCCCGAGCTGGGCGCCGGGGGGCGGGAGTCGCCCCCTCTTTCGGGGGCAGCGAAGGCAGGCGGGGGGGAAAGGTGCAGGTCAGTCCCCACGTCCTCACTTGGGCCGAGGGAACTCGCTCTCGCCAGCCCTCCAGCCTAGTCACTCGGGAAGAGGCGGCCGGAGTTGCCCCAGCTCGGCCGAGCCGTGGAAAGAGAGACAGAGGAGAGAAACCCCGATCCCTCGGCACTTCCCTCCGCGGGGAAGCCGCCGGGAGCGGGCTGGCAGGAAGAGCTCAGCTGCTGGGCGGCGGGAAGGAGGGGGAGCGCTGTCAGGGGTGGGAGTCCCCTCTCCCCGGCCTCCTCCGACACTCCACCCCGGGGCACCGGCAGCCGCCCCACCATTTTCTCCTGCGCGCCGCGCGGCCCAGCGCTCTCCCCCCGCGAGCGCGGCCCGCTCCGTCCGCAGCGGCTCCGACCCCCCCTCCCCACCCCCCGAGCGGCCCGGCCCGGCTTGCCCACACGCACACCCCACACACACACACACACAATGCCCGAGTCCTCCATCTTGCCAGCAGCCCCTGCTCGGCTCGGGAGAAAGGGGGAGGAGAAGGAGGAGAAGGTGGTTCTCCATTTTAGCTCGCCGAGCACTGGGCCCAGCCTGCCCGCGGCCGGCTCTGGGGAGGAGGAACGGGGCTCCGGGCGGGCAGCGGGGGCCGCTTTCGGCGCCCTCTCGCTCTCTCACTCGCGCTCCCGCTCGCGTCCCCCCTCCCCGCCGAGGCGCGCTGGGAAGGGGGGGTGGGGAAGCGGGGGGCTGGAGTGTTTTCGCGGCTCGGCCCCGCCGTCCTCCATCTTGGCTGCGCGGAGTCCCTGTGGCCAGCCGGCCTAGCGCCCCGCGCCGTCCTCGCAGGCCCGGGGACCGCGGGCCCCGTCCCGGCCTCTCTCCGCAGCCACGCACCGCGATCCCGAGTCCCCCCTCCAAACTTCCAGAAGCTTCGCCGCCATTTTCTAACTTACCTTGCCCAGTGTCGGCGTAGGCAGCGAGGAGGCCCAGGCTCGTAGCTCCGCTCCTATATCCCCGGCCCGGCTGCCGGTTGCGCGCCCGGCCCAGCCCGGCCCGGAGACTTGGCCGCGGAGGGGGGGTCTGGGGACGGCGCGGGGCGCGGGCAGGTTATTTAATTTGGCGGCGGCGCTGGGGATTGTTTGGGGTGTTCGCTGCTCGGCGGCTCGCGAGCGAATGGAGGGCGCAGGCGCCACCTGGCGGCCACCGAGCGAGGCCCGCTCTCCTGGGCGTGGGGCGACACCTGCCGGCCGGCCGCGGCAGGGCCGCGCCGAGCGGGGTAAAC
>JAYKAV010002220.1:3303164-3320010 GCA_035582835.1 Phoebastria nigripes
GGGCGCGGGGCCCGGCTGAGGCGGCGGGAGCCGGGACCGCGACCGCCTGAGGGGGAGCGGGGCCGGCCGGGGACGGGCCGCTTGCCAGGGTGGCGGGGCGAGGCGGCGGCGGCCTCCCAGGCGGTGTGGGCCCGGCCTCCTCCGTGCGCGGCCGGCGGAAGAGGCCCAGCTGCTGGCTTCATTCTCGGGGCAGGATCGGGTAACCGAAACACGAGGACGGCCTAAAAAGGAGAGCTTCGGCACGGCGCTGCCCCGGCCCGAGGGGAGCCGGGGGGACGCGCCCGGCCTCGCGCAGGCACACACGGGCGCGGGGCCTGGCGCCCTTCCGCATTGCCACACAGAAGTAATTAGAAAATAATTGTTCAGCTGAGGCAAAGTTCAGTCTTTCTAGCAATAGTCTGTTAAGCGCTTGCAGTTTTTCCTCGCTCACCAGTGCCATTAACTGCAGGCGCTCGGAGGCGAGGAGGCAGGAGCGGGTTACGCCGTGGGGCTGCTGGCTCCCGGGCCGACGTCCTCGCCGGTGCCAAGCCACCGCTGTCTTTTCAAAGCCAACCACAGCTCATCCGTCGTATCTTCATTCATTTTGCATTCAGGAAGCAAAGTTGTGTGCAAGGGAGCCTATGGTTTTGAAGATAGAGTTGCCCACATGGATGCAGGGTGCCTTGAGAACTCCAAGCTTGCGTGGCAATACAAGCAGAAGCAATGTTTGTTGGCACTGATAGTATTTCTTGCGGTTAGGAGCATTCTCCTGAAACGTTTTCTGCTTCTGCCCATCACTAAGTGCGTTCCCAGTTTAAATTGGCATTTGCTCCTAGGTTCAGAGGGCAATTCCTTTTTTCTCCCTGCATGAAGATTCATATGAACCTGAAATGATCACATATAAGCAGTATAGAAAAAGTAACCAGATACAAGCATCACGAATTTTATTTTCCTAAACAATTCAGTAGTTCCTTCTACATTTTTTTCTCTGTATTGTGTAATGCTAAGCACATTACTCATGGTGAATAGTTGCACGTAAGCTTCTAGTTGGATCAGTCAGCACAAGAATAGTTTTGTCCTGGTAATTAGTCTCTCATCATCCTCTTGTGTTTATCTACTTTTAATTTTGGGGAGAGGGTTAGCATAACTAAGCAGGCACTAAGCTGAGTTACTCTGCTCACCTGCCTAACAAAGGCAGGACAGTTAAGAGAAGAGTACCCATCAGTTCCAGTCTTTTCAAAACTAAGATGAGGCATCGAAGAGCCAATGACACTTATAATGGAAACTGTGATCAGATAAGGAGTGTTTAAAATAAAAAAGTAGTGTAATATCAGTTGATGTCACCTAGCAATCCTAGATATAATCTGTCGGTACATGAGACAGACTTAAAAAAATAAATCATATTCTATAGCTTGAATTCACGTTTCAGAATGTTTTTTCACCTCCTGTCAAGGAGAAAATTAAGAAAAAGATTCCCTTTTAGGGAACATGTTAAAATAGTATCCTGAATGCCTAGTCATAAAACTATGTTCAAGGTTTCAGTTGCAGCTACAGATGCTGATCTTTACTGTGAATCTGTTAATGTCTGTCTGGAAATTGTAGAAGAGTTGTGAATAAAAGATAATCTGTTAAAAAACAAAAACAAAAMCAAACCAAAACCCCAGACTTCAGGTAAGTTTTAAACTTGCCCATGATATATATGGCTGTTAAATTACACATAGAAATAGATGGAAAGGAGCTGGATCCATTTGTGCCTTCCCCATACAAAGTCAACTTCTGACAGCTGCCAGGTAGACAACTTTTCCATGAAAATAAACTACAGACTTCCAAAACTAACGTTTTGCCTGCACACGGAATTCCAGTAATGTATCCTCTGCTTGAGATACAATAGGGCTACTCATATTACAACTCAAATCCAAAACTTTGTGAGATCATAGCAGTCTCCTGCGAGAGCTGGCAGAAGCACAACACTGAGGTAGCTTCAGTCAGCTGTGCATAAAATCCACATACTAGCATGTGTGTCAGATATTGGGTCTGTTCTGAAAACACTGTAGTTCACACTTGACCTCATAGCTGAGATTTTTTAGGTAAATGTGTTTAACAGAAGAAAACGTGAGGTAGTTTTTAGGGTGTGTTTTTGAAGGAATGAGTGTGCAAGTGCTGGCGATACCATGGCAGAGAGGTCAGCCCGTTTCCAAATCTGACTCAGACCTTGGAAGCCCAGATTCACACCACTTCTGGGTGTCCTGACTGACACGACAGAATTTGCTTTTTTAAACTTGTGACAACAAAACATGGAAACACTCTGGAGACCAGACTCCAGGTGCAGTGGCATATTACGAACCGTGGGTCACAGAGCCTGCCTAAGAGGATTTTGCGCTCTCCAGTTCGTTTCCTCCCTCCCAGTTGTTCCAGTCAGCTGTTTGCCTGGCCGCTGTCTAAGCAGAACTGTTGCCTCATCAGAGAAGGGGGGGGGGACGGGACACATTTGTTTTCTAAGGGACTGGTTTCATTTTTTTTCCCCCCAAACCCGATCATTTCTCAGATGCTGTTTAGAGTACAACTACATAAGCAATTCAGACAGCACAACTGAAGGTACAGCGCGCTCCTATAGAGGCCGGGAATGTTTCTGCTCTGCTCCAGTGACAAGAAGATAGGAATTTTGGAAGCCAGCTGTGCCCTGGGAGGATTCCTAACACAGCACCACACTCRGATCATGCAAATAACTGCCATAAGCCAGTTTATATAGCACACATCTAAGGAGCAAATGCAACAATCTCTCAAACGGTGGGTAGGAATATAGAGGGCAGAGAAGTGGAACGAGTTCTTAACTGTTGTATTTGTTGTCTTTATGGGGGACAAAACTGGCTCTCTGAAGAGCCTAACTTCTGCGTTTTCCCCGTGAACTGATCATGCTTTTGGGACTGAGCCTTCCAGTTGGTACAACAGGGAAGACAAGATGAAAAGCAGTTCCTCTGCGAGTACACCACTTCTTTCCAAGCTAACAATTCCAGAATGGGCTTCTACCATCTGTTCAGACTTCGTGAAGAAATCAAAGAACATCCTGAAGTTTCTATACAGTTTTAGCACTCTAGCATCCTTTCTAATACAATGACAAAATGTAAAAAAAAAAAAAACCAAAAACAGTGTTATCCAAGCATGATAAGGAAATAGAGATATTTTAAATTCTGACCTTCCTAGGAAGGATTTATATCTGATAGAAAAGAAGTTCTGTGGAAAACTGTAGGAGAAAGTATTCTACAGGACTATGTCATCTTTCTCATAAAAGCTACTCTTCAAGAGCTTCAGAGTCCACTATTTCCGATATTGAGCCCAATTCAGAGGTAATTTAACAAAGACTTTGCAACAGGGACTTTTACTATGCTTGATCCAAAGAGAGCTCTTGATCAGTCACCCAGTTAAGAAACTGAGCAAGGAGAGGGTAGATACCAATTCCATGTCTGAATTAATGGCCAGAGGTTCACCACTAGAGAAGATCAGAACAAACTCAAGCTGCCGGATGGCTGATTCATTCTTCCAGGCAGGAGATTCATGCTCATGCTGCTTCCTTTTCTTTGAGGGCAGCGGAATAGGAACCCCTTCTGCAATTCCGTTTCCTCTTTTCTATTTAAAAAAAAGAAAGAAAAAAAAAAAGCCACAATCCTTTACCATTCCTTTTATTTTTTACAAGGATTTGCTTACGAGAATTGGAAAACAAACCAGAATTTGTATACTGGATTCATTCCAAAGTGAGGTGGTAACTTTGATGGCCTGTAAAAATATGGCTGTGTCTTATTTAATATCTGTTTAGTTGTGTACAGAGGGGAAAAGCAGTCTTCCCAGTCAGGTTTTTTTTCCCAGATTTTTGAAACTGGCTTAGTCACTCCAGGGAAATCTGCTCTAAATCCTTTTGGAGATGAGGTATTACATAAGAAACAAAAATAAAGACCAAAAAATGGGTTACTTTCCCGTAATTTGCAGGAGAGAGCTTGCACATCAGTAGCTCCTTAGGCATTTCCCTGTTCTATGAATAATTTCTTTCTTTTGCAATTTACATAAGTCTCCCTTGTATGCCCCTATTTCTCGCCAGGTCTTTCCAGAACACCTAACTCAAGTCTGAGTTTTCTTTGATTCAGTAAGTTTCTGCCTACCGTGCTYTCAGCCCTGTAAAGGAGCACAGAATCACAGTTTGTCCCGTATCACTAAAAAGGAAGGAAGTTTTAACTCCCCTTCATTATCAGCTCTAGAAATGAATAGAAGCCCAGTACGCAGCAAATGCCTTTCTGCTAATTGCATTATCAGCAGCTTTATTCAGTCGTCTGCGCCACTTGTTACCCGAAGCCCCACGCTAATTCCCCTATTTGAGTTGAGGTGCTCTTGCTATGTCTCATTCTTTGAGAGAAAAATCCCTTAGCCATGTTTTAAAGTTTTCATCACCAAACTGTGTAAAGGCCACACCAGTTATTGGTAGGAAATAATGAAAAGCCCTTCTCCTAGCTTCAGTCAAGAGGAGTCGCTTTCACTTGAGGCATCACCTCACCTTATGTACAGGAAAGAGTAAGCGTTACCATTCAAGCCACCTCTCTTGGAGCCGGGACATGATCTGCTCCAGTTTCCAGACGTAGAGAGCTCTTGGGAGACAGGACCAAGACGTTCTTGTGTCCTGTAGCTAAGTCCAGGCAGAGGGAGCATGAATCAAGGACCATTTTATGAGTCAGGCACCATGACAGCATCAGTGACAAAGTTTGTGGAGGAAGCACAGGAACCAGAGAAACATGTTTCAAACTGGGTAAGCTGGAGAAGTGGCAGGGCACGGTTAAAGGCAGGAAACAACAGACTGTACGACAGAAAAAGGGCTGAGGTGAGAAGCAGACAAGAACTGAAATAAGGTCAAGCGGGCCAAACAGCAGCAACTAGCACTGAGCAGGGGAAGCAGCCTTAGCTAAGCGACAGCTAAAGAACAAACAGTGAAACTACATCATACTCTTGACGTGCAGGGCAACTCATCCGTGAGGAATATAAAGCAGTTCTCTGCTGGTCAGATTTCCTAGGGCCTCCAGCCCCCCGAGACTCTGACATGGAGCCAGGGGGTTGCCTGAAAAGGGGAGGAAGGAGGCTGGCTTGTGGTTAGATGAGGTTAGAGTGGAACTGGGACAGAAACATTTCACTCAGCTCAACCTCTGCCCAAGATCATAGAGCAAAACAATTATAAACAATAAAGTCAAATATATTTATGTTTAAGCTTTGAAGAAAATCCTCCATCGAATGAATGGGACAGCTCTCTTCTGTATTTGCAGGCAAATACCAGGTTTGGATGATGACAGTGGATTGGTTTATCTTGATCTTTTCCCCACAAACTACCGAGGCTAGAACTTAGAGGGTTAAAGTGGGAGTATATGCAATGGGGGGTTGTTACTTACATGACAGTTAAGGTCAAAGAACAGATTACTCTTTCAAATAATAAGCTTGCATGGTTTTCTGGGGCTGACCTACCCATTCCCCAAATCCTAATATATCCCTAACACAGTTTCCTTTGGTTTAGATTTCATCATCAACCAACTTCAAGGTTTCTTTCAGACAGTGCTTCTCAAAGTCCCCTCTCCTTCCAATCGTACCTGGGGCTCAAGGCCATTAGTGCTGCCTCAACTCTCTGACACAGTGGGAGGTGGAAGCAAAGCAAAGTGTGATCTTGTCATTAGCTGTGATTTAGATTTTTTGTAAGTGGCACAATGCATAACAAGTAGCAAGGAATACAACGGTTTATAACATCTTGGTGGTTTGCACAGATGTTCAAAACCGTTAAGATAAAAATACTTCTTTTAGACTGTAACTTCCTTTAGCATGATTCTAGAAGTCCTACAAAGCCTCAGTGCCAGCAGCTGTGACCAAAGTGTTTCCCCTCCATGGCAAAGGGCGCTCCTGGGGTGCTCACCATAAGCGCCGAGAACAGCAATTCCCAACCCCGCTCCCCCCGGGGCGTACCCTTACCTCTGTTCTCTGTACCGCTGGTTCCAGCTGTGAGCCCAGCAGAGGTGAAGCTTCCAACCTGGAACATGGGTCTTCCTTACAGAAACTTGMAATTGCCGATTAAGCCTTTATAAAGCAACTGTTAACAGTGTTATAAAAAGGCTAAATTGTGATGCAGAGATAGGAGTCAAATTAATGTTACTTTTGGTACATTCTATTTTGAAAAACACCAGAAGAGACATTTGAAGCAACAGTTACTGTTCTGGTGGCTTGTACCCTASCGACGGAGCTCCCGTACTGACTCCCAATAACATCACATGGGTTGGTTATGCAGGAAAGGCAGGTAAAGTCAATCCTAGACTCAGAAGCCTCTCTCTGTTACGCAGGAGTTAAGAGGAAGAGACTACTATAGCTTGACACCCACTTTTGAAAAGCTTGTATTCACAAGATTAACTATTTGGCTTAAGCGATGACTCTCATCATACCGTGCAAAACTAAGTAACACAAGAGAAATTGTGTCAAGAGTTTTACAGCAAGATCTAACTTCGTAAGATCAAAAAGACATACATGAATAAACTTAAATGCTGTCTTGGTAATTTCTGGAAGTTCAATTAATTCATTCCTCAGAATTTGCAGGTGACCATACGCGTTTCTACTAAACTTGGCTTTTCAGCAATTATTGTAATGATTCTCCTAGATGTTTCCACAATGGGACTCTGCAAAAGTGTTTTTCATTTTTTGATAGTAAACGCCATTTTTCAATCTAAGAGCAAAACCCTAATTCAAGTATCTCTCCATTTCCAGCAAGTCTAACTTATCAAGCATTTTATCTCAGCCATCATCAATAGCTGCCCAGGCTATAAAACTGTAAATCAATAATTATCCAAAGGCAACCAAGTAGTTGTCACCTACCTTGAAATATTACATACTCACAATATAATCAATACAATTTTTCCCCCCACATTTTCATTGGGGTTTTGTTTATCCAAGCAATTTATAACTGAATATATACTGTTGTCTCTCCTGTCCTACGAAAAAGCAAGTTCTTTTGGTAAGTTGGTCACAGAGCCATATTCTCTGAATTAATGCTTGTAGTTCTACTGTAATGTTGATGTCAGTATTGCTTAATGGGAATTCCTAGTTAAGAAAAAATTAAAGATGAAATCTGAATTTCAGCAAAGGTTCTTTATTATCACAGGTCATTTGCCACATTATAATTATGGCACACTAATTGCTGTACAGCAGCATCACTACATCTCTTGAAGCAATGTGACACGGTGGCGTTCGCAAAGATGGCAAGATACTTTCAACAACCGGAATCAGTGCGGAGGCATGGCAGGGTCATGGGGGAGGAAAGATTTTTGATCAGATTTCCAAGCTACTCAGTAAAACTTATGCATGTAAAACACACAAAAAAAGTAGTAAGAAGGAGAGTATTCACTCATACTTCAGTTCCATGAGGAATGAAGGTGATCTCACTAGACCGGCTCTTCCCATTTGACCATACGGAGAAGATGACCATCAACCTTCACAACACAGGTTCAAGAGCTCAGGCCAATCCAGCCGTTCTGCACAAGACAGGCAACAAAAAGCCTCTGGGGCAGCAGTAGAAGTGCTTCTCTGGCCCACTCTTTGGCATCTAGCCTTCTTGCTGATAGGAGTTAATCATGCACAAGGCGGAGGGTAAAAAAGAACACCGCATAACAACTCACTGTTCACATACTTACCGCCGCAGAAAAACACTGCAAAAGCCAGAAAAATCTCCAACTCCTTCACTCTAAGAGCCGACCTTCCCTTCGGATAGGCCTTACACATCATATGCTAGAACTTGTATGCCTTGAAAGGCAGAACAGATTCTCTTCTGAGTGGTTACTAAATACTGTGGCAGCAAACGTCACCGCCCCTTGTAACGTTTAATCCTAGTATACACCACTTCAGCTTGAAGTTTCACATGAACACGGTAATCTAGCGTCTGCATTAACCTCCCACCCAGTTAGGTAAGTAAATTCTAACAACCCATTGTATTGAAATTTTTGTTAATTTCAATAAAAACAAGCATAAAACTTGTTTATGCTTTAAAAACCCATGTCTTAGGTTAACAACAATGCTTTGAAAACTTTGACAAACTGTCTGTCTTGTAGCTTCAGGCTGCACGTATAGCTAACAAAAAATAAACATTTGAGCATTGCGGTCAAAACTAACCAGGCAATATTAAAAGAAGTGTTTAAATACTCGAATTAAAAAAAAAAAAAAAAATCTGTAATAATTGAAAATCTTTTTATTGTGCTATGAGCTTTGATCAAGCCCCAAAACAAAATTTGAAAAAGTACGGACAGCTAAGTATCTGTAGAGATACAAGCTGCAGCAACCAGTAGAGTAAGTCAGTATGATGTTTCAATGCAGTGAGAAAAAGCTAAATGCATAACAAAAAAATTGCATCTATGGATTTTCCTTATTTTAGCCTTCTGTTCCTAAATTAGGCATGCAATTTCCATGTTTTCTAAACAAAACAGCTCTAGAATACATTATTAAAAACCCTTGTAAATCTCCCACATACCTAGAGCAGCAAATCGTTCTGCCGTTGCAAGTAAAATGGAAGTAAGAAAGATTTTTACATAGAAGCTACTAGAATAAAGTTACYGAATACTGATACTTGACTATATTCCATAGCTCTTCATTCCAGATAACTCTTTTATAAAAATCAACTCCCAAGGCATCTTTGTCCTGCTACTAACCTCCTTTTCAAAGCACCTGTGCTTCTACTCTCTTTATTTGCATCCTTCATTTCTCTCTCTTTAAACACACAGCCCAGTATCAGTGTCTGTGGAATTTCTTCTCTTTTTCTTTAAGATACTGAAAATCAAAGTAATTTGGAAAAACATCTTCCTAATTCAAGCTGTCAAAATTTGATGACTATGCTAATTATTTTTTCACATTTAGTCTGAATAGAACTCTGATTACAGTTTTTTAAAAAACCTAAACCTACAGAGCAGTTATTTTGTCGTCTTGCTAACAGGCTTTTAACCCTTTACTGTTCCTAACGGATTAAAATTTGAATTGCTATTATAGCTATATCTTTTATAACATTTACCAGAGAGTTACAATAAGGGATACAGTATACCTTTTAAAAGTTAACAAGCTTTAACATGAAGCATTTATGCTGTTTGCTTGCATATTACTTAGATAATGTGCTCTCCGTTTCAGTTTAGAAAGTACTATTTGTGACCTACTTCCAGGCATTTCTTAGAGAGTTTACATACTATACTCACATCCAATATCACCTCCTTACTAGGATTTAGTTCCATAACAGTTCTAAGTAAGTTTGGTCAATCTCTGTCCCAGTCAGGGCTTTGTTAGGCCGCGTGCCAAGCTGGATCCAGCTCATCCCGATAGTCTCTCACATGACTTAGGTCAAGGTTAGGTAACAAACCATCTGCTTAAGCAAGTCAGCATAACATGGTTCGCAACACTAACTAAACAAGCTATTTCAGGCAAGATACACCAGCTCATAGACAACCCCCCCCGGCCTTTAATTTCCCTTGAAAAGTACAGAAAACCCTCCCTGTAAGTGAAAATGGGAGCTAGAAACAAGCCTGTCAGAACTGCCAGTCCGTATCTGTCCTGGAAAATCCCCGTATGCATGAATTATCTGAAACACTGAACTCTTCACAAAGGCACAAAAAGGCAAAATAAAACCTTTGTGTGCTGAATTCTTTATGAATTTCTAGTCATCATGTATTCCTAAGAACCAAATTCTAATTTATTACAAAAACTAGCAAAATTAACATATTTTAATTTTATAATTAACAAACTTTAATTTATACAAACAATAGATTTTATTTCCTCACCAATTAAAATATATTTGTTATCCTTAATAACACTCTGGTTACATTAGTAACAGTTGAGTTACAAAACAAAAAAGCAACAGAAAGCAACCTTCTGTTACGATTTTTTTTTTTTTTTTTTTTTTTTTTTTTTTGGCATGTGAGAATCAAATATGCTGATCAAGGAACAACTGGGTTGCACTTTATTTTAAATATTCATAACATTACACCAGCATATAATCACAGCACCATATTTAAAAAAATAGAAAACGTAGACATTAAATTTCTGTGTATTGATTTAAAACTTTTATCATGTGAAAAACTATATTCTGTATATTCTAAATATATTAGTGTGTAGGACTCAAAGATAAAAATATATACACAGAACATATTAGTAGCTCCACAAAATAAGGAAGTCACATAATTAAGTAGAGTGATCGTAAACCAGCTGTACTTAAATACAATGCTATGACACTTTTTTAATTGGAGAATTGAGGACCAGTCCAGTAAGAAATAGTTCATTAAGTATTTTAAGGTGACTCACTAGAACAGTTGTTAACTTTTTAATTTAAATGCTGCAAACTAACAAGAACAAAAATGAAAGATTTCCAACGTTACTGGTGAATTCTAAAAAAAAANAAGCATTTTCATGGAAATAAGAGTTTAATCTTCTCTTACGAAAAAATAGACAAACAGAAGCACTGCAAAGTATAGCAGATAAATGAGTTAGGATAACGCTAAATGTTAAAAAAACACAAGAAAAAAAAATCAAACAATTAACAACTTTTTGTGTAGGGGGGCAATTTTAAAATGAGACCACTCCTTTCATGAAGGGCACAAGGTACATAAAATCTCCTTAATTTCTGTTGAGTTCTCTTTTAAGGAATGAAATTAATGTACATTTTATATACAGAGGGATTTTTGTAAAAAACGGATGGCTAAAACCAGTTTACTGAAGCCAATTTATACATCTAAACCAGAAAAAAATAAATAGGGAGATGGGGATTATAGATCAGAACAGACAAACTTACAAAGTAGCAGTAGCAAACATAAGCTGGAATCTTTCAGCAGCAGGTTTACGCGTATCCTCTGAATTATGTCACATCCAAAGTTACAGGAATAAGGTAACATTTTCAATCTTACATAACGTTTTTGAGAAGCTAAAATCTCAGATATAATATACATGTATATAATAATTTTTTAAAATTCTCTTACTTATTTACAAATTTTATATAGGACCAGACTCTTTATACAACTGTATTTGCATAAACTTCAGTCGTACAGTCTTACCAAAGTGAAACAAAGGAATGATCACATAAATAAAGCTTTGCATTACTTAGGCTTTCTCAAATCCGGTCCATGAATTGAAGTTACAGAATATATGTATTTGCCTTTCAATATTGGTTTTTACATACAAAAAATTCACTTAAAGAAAATAATTTTTAAAATTTTAAAATCTATGTAGAGTTTGACAGCAGAAAAATCTAARTATTGCCATATGATTACATCCTGTAATTAACTCAATTTTTTACATTACATTACATGCATTTAAAGCAATAGAGCAGGAAATGTTTGCATCCACAGTGCTGTATATTTCACTAATACATAAAAATTTCCTGTCTTTTCATAATATTTGTACGACACAGAGGGCATTCACTAAGTGCTTCAGCACATTCCTTACAGGCAACTAAGTGACCACAGGGAATGAAGACAACTGATATGTCTTTAGCCATACAGATTTTACAAAGCTTTTCTTCCTGCAAGTGTCTTAACTTCTCTTCAGTACTGAGATCTAAGGAAAATAAACACATAAAAAGAAGTTAACATACTTAGTGCCATTGAATCTCTCCCCTTTTTTTTTTTTCTTCTTCATACAAAAGGACAAGGTTTTCTTAGTATGATTTAAAGGTCACACCTTTAAAAAGAAAAAAAAAAAAAATTACAAGAGATAGGAAACCAAGCTGCAGCATGGAATCCTCTTACCCCCCACCCCCATCTCATTACATCTTCCAGGCCAACGCAAGCAGGGAATTCAGCTGTCTATATTTGCAAGAGCTTGAAATATCTATAGAATTTAGGATATGCATATTTCAATCAGGAACCACTCTTTTCACAGACTTTCCATTGACAACTTTCCCAAAACTTGTACAGAAGGTGAAAGAAGGGCTCGTTGATACTGGTTAAGTAATTTGGATTTTTTTTTTTTTCCCCCCAGAGTTTCCCCAATGAAAAGAATGAGGATGTGATTTCCTTCCCTGCATCTGTTTTCAAAATGCCCATACTTCAAAAGCTTTAAAACTTGTAATACAGAAAGAATCAATTTTGCATTGTACATTAGCTCTTTATTATTCCAGTATGCCCCATTTGAAAATGCAAACTTCAAAAGCCTTCCCCTGCCACTTGGGGAAAGCTCTGCACAGCCAACCACAAAAATAATGTCCATCTTCATTGCAAGTTCTTTTTCCCCCATAACGTCCATTAAAAACCTTACTAAAAAGAGTGGGCTGGTAAGGTCTCTGCCTATCATACCAAACTAGATGGTCTTTTCCCTCCCTATGAATTCACCCATATGCTTGTCTTAAACTACAAGTCTCCCAAGGTAGAAACCTTGGTTTTGGTCTATTTGCAGAGTGTACCACAATGGCTTTCTGACCATAACTTGCATGTCCCAGCATAGCTGGAACACAAATAATTGAAAAGAAACACCATCTAGAAGTATGTTTTTTCTTATTGGCCAAGAAGGAAAATGCTTCTATCCCATGCAAAATTTTATACTGAAAAATACATAATCCCCTACTAAGATTTTTTCATTTTGAGTATACTGAATATTTGACAGTATGTTGCTGTGTCTATTTAATTTTGCCACCAGAGTCCCCACATCTATAGTTATTCTTGCCTTTTTTTTTTTTAAATGTCATTGTCACAATAATTGTGGCTTTTTAGTTAGCATGTATAACCTCTCCCAGAAGCACACTAGACTATTATTTCAGTATTATACACTTCTGAGGTATTAATACTGCTTATTTTATAGATGATATTTATAAATGCTGCTACGCTCAAATATTTTAACACCCTCTTTGTTCAGCTTTTTTTTAATATCCAAAAATAAATCTCTTGAATTTTAAGTTACAATACTGTAACTTCACCTTAAGTAAGACTTGGATCAGAAGGTAGAATAAACAGATAACAATACGATATATTTCATAGACTAAAGAGCCGATACAAAAGTACACACAGAGGTTTTGTAATTGAATAAGCTCATCTTGCTCAACTGGGATTTCATTTGGTTCTTCTTCCCTTGTATTTCCTTTTTGAGCACTTAAGTCTGCTACCAGATCCCCAACAGATGTGTGACTTTCTCCAGACATCTGCAATTTCTTTTCCATGGTGTTCCTAATCTCAGACAAACTGAAACCCATGTCTATGGCACTTTGTACCAAAGGATTCTGTAAGAGATCATCTAAAACAAGAAATTAAAAACAAAAGACAAACACAAAAAACAATTTAACAAGGATTAATTTGATTATCAGACAGTATTTACTACAGTACTCTAAGACACCTTTGCAAATATCTAGCCAAAGGAACTATATTTCCAATTTGAGAATTTTGCTAGTTGTAAAAACTTATTTCCTGTTCTGCTATTACATGTAAATGACTAATTTCTTCCTTACTTAAGAAGTTCAAAGAGCAGAATTTTTAACCTAATTTTCACTCTCATAAATGAGCAGTGTGTGAGAGATTTCTAAAATAGTTTTTGTGTAACCACTATTATTAGCAACAGCTATCATTCCCTGGGATGAAGCTGCTTGACTGTCTTCCTACTACCCCTTTAACTGTCTTGTCTTTTTTTTGCTTGGTATTTGTGAAAAACATTGCAGGAATGTGTAATACTGGAACACATAACAAGCTATTTAAACTTTCTCAGCTTCCTAGTCCTTGCCATTTAACAGGCCAACTCTTCCTGCCTCATGAAAAGCAACGATTGTTTCATTTCAGTATTCTTTAACGTTCATCCCACAGCACTACTAATTCAACACTTGATGCATCCTTACTAGCTATAAAAATAAGACTGCATCCTATACGTACTTCTTTCATGGTTTACAATCTTTACTTTACAATATTTATCCAACCATGATTAGATTTCCCCTAAGAGAAATAAAATTCATTCCACAGTTGTTTAAAAGCAATGAAAGAGTATCATCCAACAATTTGCCTGTCGCGCTTTATTTAAAACTGTAACAGGGTTATTTTTAAAATTAACCATTTCCTTTACTATACATGCAGATATGGATATTCCAAATAGGGTGGGTGGGTGGGTGGGTGTGTGTGCATGTGTTTATTTTGCAGTTTTTTCTAAACAGATACCTTTAGGAAGTATTGTCCCTTCAGCAGCTTCTGTCTAAAAGTGAAACATAAACAGACAAAATTACAATTCTGGAGAAGGTAGAAGGAAACCTATACAGTTACAAGACAGAAAACAGCTATTTGATCTCTGTTATTTTATTGACTAAAACTATTAAATCTGCTCTGAACAATTGCAAAGGGATCAGTGTTTTGTTATGTCTTTCATATTGTTTTAAATTTTCATTTTAACCCATCTTTGCTATAATCACATGTACATGATTCTTAGTCTATCGAAGAATTCTAAAATAACATCGGTTTTACTTTTTAGTGACTGCATACAAGTTTAACAATGCTCTACCAACAAGAAAAGAAAAATTATCTACTACACTTGAATAAGGAAATTATTCATCATAAACCTTAGGTTCCCAGGCTATAAAAAAACATAGTACTTGTTCAGTACCAAATATACAACATATACAAGGTACCCTACATGTGATCTGTAACCCAACTAAGGAGAACTGTGAGATCTATAAACCCTGAATGACGGAACCAAAACATACTTTGATGTCTTTCACTTTCTGCCAATGAAAGCAGCAGCATGAGGACTAAATGATATGCAGATAATTAGAAGAGTAACTTCATATGAAAATTATGTTAAGATTGTTTTCTATTTTAACAAAATGATATTTGATTAATAAGCAAGACACTTACTGTTGAATCCCTACATCCATCTCTTAAGTGAACATTATTTATAAATTCTAGCCCTTTTTCCTTTCTCACAAATCTGCACCTATAAATGAAAATATTTCGTTATAATAAAACTGCATAAACAGCAAACAAAAATTGACAACATAACTTTGGAAAGCTTCGATACATTTCCTACATCATACAGAATGCTTGCTTTTGAAATCTCTAGATATTTAGTCAACATCAGTAATGTCATTTAAAACATTTCTAAAAACATCTTAATCACTTCAGCAGTACTCATCTTTTTCACATTTTTGGTGAAACGGAAAGCTAAAGAGTTGTTGGCCATGACAGTTGATGCCACAGGTTTATAGAAGTGAAGACTCCACTGAAAAACAAACATTATGTTAATATGTTGGTTCTTTTAGTCTTTTGCAATCAAAGAAAAGCAGTCACTGGGCAGACAGGTACCTTACGTGCTTTCTTTCACTATTTTCCAACCAGTCCTAGCCACTGGGCAGAGCTCTTCCCTACCAGAAGACTTAGAAAATGCCGTAACTCCTCAACGATAGTTCTCTAGCTTCAGCAGTTACTTCACCTTCAGCAGTTCATGGACATAGATAGCATGCTGTGAGACTGATACACTGCCACTGGAAGTTGATGTGCAAACAAAAACTCCATATAAGACAATTAATGATCTGAGAGGAAGTAATCAAATCTGACATAATTTAAGCAAACTAAAACCAAATCAAACCCATATAAGGAGGAGTGAAATATACCAAGAAACTGCACCAAGCCAAAAACTTGGAATGGCATCTCTTTCAAGTGGCAGAGACTAATAATTAAAAGCTGCCTGTACCACTATTGAAAAAAGGATCAGCTAATGCATAAATACTAACTTGCAGCTTCCAGAGAGCCTTTCACCACAGAAGACAAATTTGGCAGCTAACACGTAAAAGACATTGATTTTATCAATTTTATACAAGTAACAAAGTCTTTGTACTTGGACAGCTTTTATCCACCTGTAAGAAACAATGAGTCATACACTATTCCTCCTTTCCTCAAGACAGATTTTAGACAAAATTGGCAATCTTTCTAAAAACTACTTCTGGGTCTGAAATCCTCAATCCTTTAAAATTATGCAGAAGTATGTTTTGAATTCAATACCACTACTGACTTCTTCAGGTTTGTTTGCACTGTTACAGAAATTCATTCATTTTGTATCCTGACGTAAGTTACAAACTTTGGCATGTATGAAGCTATTAAAATAACAATTAGAATGTTGCGCTTGGATAATGAGGAAGAAAAAAAATCAGATACGTATCCACAAAACTTCACGATTCTGCTAGCTGAGACATCAGCTAAGTCCAGACACAGAAACCTTCTCTTCCCTTTAATAATTCCTACAAACAAGCTGACATACAAACAACACTGACTTTAAAGTAAAGTTGTTCAGAAGGTACAATTTCAGGGCAACCTTTCAGACTGATCACCTCTAATGAGTTAGTTGTGCCCTCAACCTCTTGAGATTGAGTTCTCTTTCCCACCCACTTTAGARGAACTCCCTCCTACCTCTCAAAGAAAACATTAGGTTAATGTACTCTTTTCAGGCCTCCAATATAACATTAAAGCATATGTTGATGATTATACATATAATAGCAGGACTACAGAAAGTGGAACAGATGGAACAACAAAAATAAGGAYCCCATGCAAAAAATTCCTTAAAATCTTTTATACTTATTGAAAAAGAAAAACATAAACCATGGAAGATAACTGATATTCCTTTGGTGCCTACATGACAAAAATGAAGGAGAAGGAAGAGGAGGAGGGCAACTAAAAAAAAAAAAAATTAAGTTATTTTCATAAATCTAAACCATGTTAAGCCATAGTCAGCCTTCTGAAACCTTTATTAGTATGCTCTGTCATTAAAATGTAATATACTGTAAATAAGACTCAGACATGCAACAAGAATTTTGGCTTTTTTGACCACGGGGAGGTTTACACGGCACCGGGCCTGCTGGCGACAGATGGAGGTCAGCTGTCTC
>JAYKAV010002220.1:3322900-3445922 GCA_035582835.1 Phoebastria nigripes
AAAAGACATGTAGATGAGGCGCTTAGGGACATGGTTTAGTGGGCATGGTGGTGTTGGGTTGACGGTTGGACTTGATGATCTTAGAGGTCTTTTCCAACCTTAATGATTCTATGAAGAAAACAGTAAAAAATACCCTACCCAGGAAACCATTTGGCATGTTGATCCCATGGATCTTCATTTTTCTTCCATTCTTGCAACCCTCCACCACAGTGGAAACACACAACATGATCACCATTACCTGAGGAAACACATGAGAATAAAGTTGCATACTTCTAGTAGGCATAACAGTAAGTTTTCAACTAAAATGTTACATTATTAAGAAAAAATACTTATTTTATTGATTAGCAATTGTAACTAAACAGAACTCCATTTTAAAGGAGGACATAATACGTATGATTTGAAACAAATGTTCAGGAGAGACTTGAGCTTAAAAAATACAATATGATTCACATTAAATATTCCTGAATTTTATTTTAGCAAGTGATTACACAGATAAAAAGCGAAAGCTAAAAATAATCTATTATCAAATAGCTCAATCACTGGAAAACAAGCCATGAAGTAGTCTACCACAAAGAATTAAGGATGTTTACGTGCCTTTTTGGTCCTCCATTTCACCATTAAGATTAATGGGCTCTATACAACAGTAGCATAACTGACTGAGGAGATGTTAGGAGAAATTGCATTCTCTCTGTTCTAGCACTATGCCTACTGTAATCAAAGACTGCACCAGAAACTGCTTAGATATCGTGTTTATTGAAACGAGAGGAGGTATGGATTGATTTAGTGCGGGCGGGGGGAGGGGGGGCGGGGACGGGCAGGAAATCTTTCTCAGTCCACAGGAAACAGAGTTTTCACAGAAGTCACTTTAATAGCCATCGGGGCTGATAAGCTGGTGCCCATTTAGTGCACCTCCACAATACAGATCTCACTTGGCTGTGAGAAGCTAGGTACTTTTAGGAATCCAAAAAGAAATCAATAAAAACAGTTCTACTGGGTACAAATACTGCCCATATATCACCCATAAAAGAATATATCAAAAGGTTTATTTATGGCCACAAGTAAAACAAATGGAACCAGATTAAAAAGTCTTCCGAGAGCTACTAAGAGAGAAGCCAATTAAGATGAGAGCAAGAAATTATCCCGGATAATCCCCTTTTCTTTGGGACCTAATAACAGCAACACTTTGCACTCGTACAGCATCTCTCAGTGAAGAATTTCAAAGAGCTTTAACAGCACTGTGCAATTCAATCTAATTGGGAAACCAATGCACAAAGACTTTGGAGTCTTATCCAAGTCATACACTACATGTCTAAGAGTAAAAGCTCTTCCACTGGAGTCATTGTCTTCATAAAGTTTTTACAGTAGGTAGTAATGGTATTTGCTAGTTTCGGGTGTCCGAATGCTATGATAATGCAAACACATGTTAACTAAATAAAATGGCACACAGCCTGGATTGTCTTGTTCATAGGCTTCTGTATGGRCCACAAGCCCACTCCTTAGACCTAAGGTAGCTATCTGGAGGACTTTTAAAAAAGATTAACTTCAATAATTGTTATTGTGAAAGATGTATTATGAGGGTTTTAGCAGGCAAGCAAAACACACTTTGATGTTTTACTGCTAAAAATGAATTTATGACCAAGTTTATACTTTGCTATTAAAAATACTTGATATAATGTATATCATTTTACACAAGAACTATGAAAAGTAGTTTACGGATTAAAGAAATTCTGGCAAATCATTCCATATTAGAATAACAAAATGCTTATTTTTTCATAACAAGACACTTATATAAAATTTTTTTGTAAAAGATATTAGCCATTTTAAGGTCTGGCTTACCCATGCTATAGAACCCAGCTTCAGCAAGTTGCTCCTTGTCAACAGGATATATCCAAGTTAAAAATGTTTGTAAACGTCTTCCATATTTTGCCATAGATGGATTCCTTGGATGCTGTGCATTGTTCAGACCACTTCTCCCAAGCTCAGCAGGAATAGATTCACTTGGAACATTTCCAACATCCCAGCCCAGGACAAAAAAGCATTTGGAAAAATGCCTCTTGTGTTCTGACCAAGCTCTGTCACTGGGTTCCCACTTTTTCAATTTTCCACCACAACAAAAACATGCCACTTGATCACCAACACCTGTATAATAGAATCCAGCATTAGCCAATTCCTTCGGTGTCAACTGGCCATCGAGGGGCCAGTTGTGAAAAGACTTTAATCTTGTCTCTTCACTGCACATAGCAGGGTTTTTAGGATACAAATTATCTGACATATCCACAACCTGCCTAGTTCTCAAAAGGTAATCTGCCTCCACATCAGATGGGTCATCCAGAGTACACGGGAGTGCTGAATTGCTGGAACTGTTTTCAGTTCTATGCTGGTAGTTCTGGGCGAGAGGATGTATGTTATTTTCCAGAAAAGTAGACTCAGTAATAAATTTGCAATGTGGGGAAAGCTTTTTGTGTCTTTCAACTGCAGAATCCCCAGGTGCCCATCCTTCAACAGTTGTATGACAACTGAAGCACTTCACTTTGTCACCTTCTCCAGTATAAACAAAGCCAGCTCGTGCTAGTGCTGATGCTGAAACTGGACAGCCAAGTGGAAATTCAACAAAAGTTCCTAGTCGATAGTGTTCCTGTGCCCATTCCTGGTCACGGTCAGTGTCTAGAGTGGCACAAGCTTCCGAGTTATCTGGGCCATTACACGTCATCTCTTCATAAGTAGGGCTCTCCTTTCAGATTTCCTAAACAAAGAATGAATGTTTTAATTTCACAGACAGAAGAATTTATCATACCCATATGCAAGCCTGGAAACTAGCTAAATTAAACTAGCCACCCTTTATGTATTAAAATAATGCCTCTTCCTCTTCCCTCTCATCTCACCCTTGCCTGCCTCCCCTGCCACGCAGAGGCAAACACCAGAACATTAAAAACAAAATTAAAAAAAAAAAAAAAAAAAATCCATAAAGGCAGGAAGATCATGAAGTTTTACAGGCCAATAAAAATTTACCTGGAAAACACACAGGTTTATACATTTATAGCTTTAAAAGCATGTTCTACTTCCTAACAAACAAACATTGCAAGGATGAAATCAACAAAATATTTAACAAAAGCTCTGGGCAAAACCCTGCCAAAAGGCTTCCAAACCTGAAGTACGAAGTTACTGAATTTAAAATACTGATCTAAGCCAGACCACATTTGCAAGATTTTACAGCCCAGTTCTGAAACACAACCATCTTTATTTTTCCCCGTACTAAGGCCATGATCACCATGCCCATTACAGATGGCTATTAACTGGTAAAACCATCATCAAAAAGAAAAAAGCCTTTGGGCTTGTGTTATATTGTAAAGACATACATCTCAGTTTCCCTTTTAGCAAAATATCTCRTAAAGTAAACTATCAGATGTTTCACTGGGGCATTTTACCAAATTGCTGTGCTCTGCTTTTAAGATCAGCGTCTTGGACTACCCAGCACTAGCGTTCATGCCCAGCACACTGCTTCCACTTTCCCATGCCCTGCCTACACTATCAAAAGCTCCTGCGCCTCTGCCATCACGTCAACTTTTCCTCCCTTCCTCCCTGAAGGAATGTCATTCTCCTTACCACCTGTCCCACATTCCTATTCCTGCCTACACCTTTCCAGGGTGAGTACCGACTGCCAGTCCTGCCCCGCACCCTTCTGTGCCAGAAGGCTGCTAAGAGCACTCAGACAAGCCCCTTCTTTCACGAGGATGAAAGAAAGCAACTTGGTTCCCGCAGGTCCTGTGCAAGAACCACAAACTGAGACAGTCATCGCCTTCATCCCAAGATGAACGAAGTCAGAGCACAGTAAAAATTCACCTCTTGTCCTGACAAGTGCAGTGATACTATTGACTTAGAAAGTCTTGGGTAAAACACAGGCTACTGCTGATACACATCTCAAACTTACTCCTTTATTAAGTGGTAAATTAAATTATTATGAGACTGCCCAAATGGACTTCTTAGCACAAAGCGATAATAATTCAGCAATTAGCAAGAAGAAATGCATATAAGGAAGAACAGAGTATGTATTTATTTGAACAAGTGTCCTCCTCCGTTTTCTGTATGAATCCTGAAACGTATCTATTTCCAGTCCTCACCTTTATAAGGTAGGCTAACAGGCAAAAATTTAGCTTCCTCAACACACTCCTTCCTCAACTGCATTAATATTGATTATACCTTCTGTAAGGTCAATGTAGATGTTACAATTATAATAATTGCTTATATAATACCAGATTTGGCTTCTACAGGAAGGACAAAACCTTTTTTTAAAGTTCAGAAGGGGGAGGGGAAAATTAAAATGACTACGCATTGCAGGATTGCTGCATCCTTCGCCAAGATGACAAAGATAATTAACCTATAAGCAGATTGAGAAAACATGACGTTAGATACCCAGCATGCTGCTTCATGTAATCATGGATACAAGACTACTTCTGAGCACCAGCTTTAATTTCTTCTGTAAGTCAGTTCGTGACTAATGTAATGACACTAGAAATTATACTGTGGTTTTCTGTTTTAGCTTAGCAAATTCAAAAATAGCTTCTGAATAAATTACATTGACTGACCTACAAATCTGACCTATATGCTTGCTTTGACTTTGAAGGGGGAAAAAAAAAAAAAAAATAAAAAAAAATCAGCAATTACATGCAGTAATATGAAAGCTGTCACAATACATGTATTTTTTAATATACATAAGTATATTGAAAACAATCAATTTTTATAACAAAAATTTAAAAGTTCATGTTTACTTCCTTTTAAAATCTTATTTTAAATCCTCTAGGACTGTTTCTGTAAAGATCTCAAGTGACCTTATGGGTTTATCATCATTACTACTACACCGCATTCATAGAATAATTTGTATTACTCAAATACCGCTAGCTGCAAACCAATTTTCTTATCTGCATGCCTAAAAGACTTTCTACAAGGCGGCAAACAAAGCCTACCTCGCATCCTTCAGAGATTCCCTTTTCAAAATGTACGTTGAAAAAACAAAACAAATGCATATGCTTTCAATGTATGAATAGCAGTATATCTTCATTTCTATTTTACTTATACAGAAATGAGTTCAGAAACAGTGAAAAAACAACTCATCCTATTTAAATTTTTACATATTAACTTTTTTGTTTTATATTTACTTTAAAATCCGAATAGAGCTTCTACATTCCTCTTTGATCTGTTGCATACAAAACAACTGYGGCAAATGGGAGACGATCTATTCAGCCATTCTCTGTAATTTGCCCTCCCCGTCCTTAGTGAAATCAGGGGTAAAGACAGACCAAAGTTCAAGTCTGACAGATCTCAAGAATTTACTGGAGACACAAAGATCACCCTTGGTTTGTGCTTTTTTGTTCCTTATGCCAGATGGGGTGACCACATACTACAATGATGACTATGATATATGAAATTAAAAAACAGTTGAAACAGAATTAATTATGTCCCCGCTTCTCATACTACCTACATGTTCTGTTTTAAGCACCACTTAACTGCTCCGTTATCAGAACTCATCTTAAAATCTGCCATTCTTAAAAATAAAGGAAGTCTGATACAGCAGTATCATATGCATAAAGAATAAAAGATTAATATGTACCAGGTGCATATCTATATATATAGATAGATATAAAACTTTGTTACAACGTGAATGCATTGCTTACATTAAGTCATCATTTTTCGTAAGCTAAAGAAGATATTTTACCAAAGCAATATGAACAAATGTTGTATCTTAAGTAAGGCCCAGATTCTCCAGTGCCCTCTGACAGGATGATCTTCAAATCATACTTATGCTGCATGAGCAAACCTGGGTCTTGCAGTACTTTTCTGGGCGTTTTTACTAAAACTCTCCCCCTCCAACATCAGAAAATTTAAAAAACCTCGTAACATTTTTTTTAGTAAATAAGCTGAAAGTTCTGAAAATTTTTATTTCATGCAATTGGCAAACATATACTTTTTAGATCATTTCATTCCAAAGACCCCACTTCTTTTAAAGCAGGCTTCATTTTCAGAGTGCCTATAAAGATATAATGTTTAATTGTGCATTTTCTCCTCTTCTCCCAAAATAGCTTCTCACCTTTAAAAATATGGGCTGCAGAACTCAAAATACCATGTAGGTAGCATGTCTCATATATGACAGACTTTCCTAACAGAAATAACAGCATGAGTTTTAAACTATTATTTTAATCAGTTTGTGTTAGTTTTCCTCCACTTACTCTGTTGATCCCCTTGGTGTTTCCTGGAAAGATATGAGTGTGTTTTAATGACACTAACGAACTGAGAAGGAAACACTTCAGCAAAGACACAAAGAGGGAAGGAAGAGGATCAAAGAGTAAACTGAATATTAGAAATCAGGATGGAGATGATATTCAATTAACTGAGATGTTCTTCTCAGTTTTATTGATTACTTTTAGTTAACTGTGAATGCTAGGCAAAAATAAACTAACAGAGCTACCTAAAATTCAGTATCTGTACCACGCTCAACTGCAATGGAAATCACAGGATAATGCCCTTCAGCYAGATCTAAGAGCAGTATCTGAAGAAAAAAAAAACAAAAAAAACCACAAAAAAACCACAAAAAACCCCACCTCAGTTAGTACTGTAAGTTCTAACCATTGAGGGAAAATATAATTGGAAACGAGCATAAGGATAAAACTAAAAAGACATATACATAATGCATTCATCACTCAGAACACTGAGATTAGCGGCTTTATTCTTTCAAACAGCTTTTTCTATGAATACTTCAATACTCCTTCTGTTAACACGATGAATAAAAAAAAAAATTATGCCCTCAACATGGCGATAATCAAAATATCTGCCACATTTGGATTCTTTGGAGGTAAGCAATCTATCTCAATCCTCACAATCAAAACAGCGTGAAAAGCACATACCAAAAGAGCAGTAAGTACTGACAGAAGGTCCGATGACCACAGATCAATTCTTTAATATGAAGTAACTGTTTCAAATTATATCAACCACATTATTTAATCTTGATCTTTTGGAGCAGAAAGATTCAACTGTCGTTCTAGAAGCCTCTCAAAACCACGTCTAAATAGYGCAATGACAGAAGCAGGACAAATCCCTCACAGGTCTGCTAGCTTTAACAACGCTCCATACACACTATGAAGCCCTTTCTTTACGACAGCCCCTCTAAACATAGTTGGTTTACATTTCAGTATAATTTTATCTAAGAGAAAAAGCCATTAACATATTTATTAAGCATTGAGGCACACCTCACCTGTGTAAGTACTGCTTTAAATACAACATTAGTACTACTTTAAATGCAATATCAAGTTCAATTATTTCTATTTCAAACAACTATTAAAAGCAACTGTTCAAAGTGTAAAATTAAAACTAGCTTAGGAATAGTATTTCTACACAGGTATTTTAACAGTTGCCTTACTCCAGTTAGTTGGAGTAATGATTTAGAACAATATCCTGCACCATAACAGCACTCAGACAAACATTAACTACAGAAGAAAAATAACTGAAGGTAAATTTTTTAATGGTTTATGGCTAAGAAACATAAATTAATAAAAAGCAGCCAACTAAGACGTGTACACAAGACTTTACAATACATACCAGCAGCAAACCCCAGTTCAGAAAGTATACTTTATGTATACGGAAGTTAATTAAGCCTTTCTGCATAGATTTAATTAATCACATATGAATTAAAAGTAGAAGGTCCAGAAACGTTAAAGTTCATCTTCACTTATAAAACCCAGGAGATTTTTTTAACTATTATTGAAGCATTAMATATCTTCTTATATATGCAGTAAGTAAACAAAGGCTATTTTAGTCTGAAAGACTTCCAGAAGCTGAGCCACGTTTAATCCTGCTTTTAAACATCTGAAGGTATTTGTCACAAGACACCTCCCACTTTCAAGCTAAAGTACCAATTTATATAGTCTATTGATTATGTTTCAGAAGAAAAAATAAATACAAGAATTTATAGCAAAAACGTTAACTTATTCAAAATGCAAAATTGTACACTGTGGTTTTGCAAGCCAAACATGTTCAATTCAGCTTTAAAAATATTAACAGGTATGATTTTATGCAAAAATACAACATCATGGCATTACCTAGATCTGAAAGGCTTCAAAAGGAAAAGTACGGAATTCGCTTTTCTCTTTCAAGTATGTTTTATTAGACATGATTATTTCCATCCTTAGTCCTAAAACAGATTGGCATTATAAGAAATTATTTTTAATTCTTCCACATGACAAGCATGGCAGTATCCTCCAAGTCAGAAACCTACTTGCACAGCCTCATGTTCCTGACCAAAGGGTACAGAAACATGGGAGCTTCTACTGCTTGACATGCTGACTATGAGAGCAATGTTAGTGTTTACTGTTGACTGAATTTTGAAATATGAGAGTAGTGCACCAAGTAAATATCAAACAGAACATACTGTACCAGCTGACGCACAAACTATGCATATGTCACTTCACTGAATTTCACTTTGTGCCTGCTCAGCTGCAATTAGATCAAGGAGGGTGCATGCTGCTAACTGAAAGCGGATGTATAAAGATTAAAACCACCAAGAAACATAGGACTTATTTAAACAGTGTTTACAAATCTTTACATATTTACATCTAATTATYAATAGCCATTTTAAAAAAAAATTCTGCTTAGAGATTTTTTTTTTATTTTATTTTATAAAGAGGGTATGTATCTACACAACACCTTTTGATTCAGCGCCAAAGCTTACATAAATCCATCAGCTCAGCTTCATTTGTCTGTTTTTCAAACAGGTCTTACTTAGCTTCCCATCAGGGTTTATCATCACAGGAAGTCAGTCAGCTGCTGAAGGTTATAGTAGGCTATCAGATCCTCCTAATTCTTGGCTCCAGTCACAAAGACTCTTACACTCTCTCCATCTTAGAAAGAAATATAACCAGGCCAATAGAAACATACCATTTTGAGAATTATTTTCATATTGTAGTTTTCTTCATGAAGAAGTCATACAGGTATGGAATAGAGCAATAAACAAGAACAATGGATTCATGGTAGTGCTCTCAGTAGATAAGAGTGGGACAAATTTGCATCTGCCAAGGGCAGAGGAAAAAAATAAATTGTTTTTGTGAACTTGCAAGATAAAATGTCTTCAGAAGAACTTTAGCTGTATGTATGAGAAGGAAGTAGTAAATACCAGCCGCTATAGAAAAAACTGGCATGCTGTAGCCTAAGTACATGGTCCTACAGAGATGTCAGAAGTCAAATATACGATATAATCAATGAATGTCTAAATCGGTGTTACGCAAAGTGACCAAGGAAGAAGAAGGACTAAAGGTCTGGAGAAAACCATTTTAGCTCTACCACACCTTTCTAAGTGTTTAGTACAAAGCAAAGTGTGAAGGAGTTGGCATTTTTAATTTGGACACAGGAACACCTATCTAAAGCAAAGGTTTAGTTCTGACAGCTGCTGCCACTGAAATGAATTGCCTACAGATGACAGTACCTAAAAATGTAGCGGGACACACACACACACAACCAACCCCAAAAAAACAACAAAAAACACCATAAAAAAAAAAACCCAAAATCAACACAGAAAAAATCCTACCAAACCCCAAACTTCAAGCATACTGAGAAAGAGGTGGAAAGAGAGACTAACGGTAGAAGTAGAGAACAGGAGAGCCAACACCAAGAGCACAAGACTTAAATAACCCTACACCAAAAGAAAACAAAACTATAAAAAAGGAAGGAGCAATCCTGATGGTCTCAAATTTCTCCTGCAGTTCCAGTAAGATGAATGTTTTATTCATGGCATAAGCAGGAATATAATGAAATATTTTTCATGAAAGGCACTGTAGTCCTGTAAATCATACAGAAGTCTGTGTATGATTTTGCTATCAATTTTTAATTACAAGGTCACTTGAATTGTACCATTTAAGCTTATTGAGATTCTGTAAGTATTCTTCCAGACAAATCATAAGGAAAGAATAATTTTTATATTTCTGTCTTTTTTTTCCCCCAACACTTTGGAAAATCAGCCTATTAGTTTTTCCATCCTGTTGCCATATCCCCTACCAATATCTTCATTTGCTTAATTATTCTACTGTTCCCCCTCTTATAAAAGGCTTCTTAACACAACTCACTGTGAAAATACTTTTCAAATTCAGTACTACGACACCACCATATAGAGGGGAGGGGACAAATAAATTTTTCAAAAGATTCTTCATTTTTATATTATACACTTATACTTTAGATGTACAGTTCCAAGTGATATAAAATCTAGGTTTTATATAATTTTTACGTTTTAACTTTAGAACATTTAATTCATTAACTGCCATATTATTAACAGGAATTTGATTTAGCTTCAAGTTCTTCCTCAAGAAATTGAGACTAAACTTCCAGAACTTTTCCCTCTAATATAAAACAGCTTGGAAGCTGTATTTAATACAACTTGAAGCATACTTCCAGCCGTGAAAGTCTACCAATATGTTTTGGGGGCTATGCAAGCTATGCAGTTCCTACCGTCCAAAAGTAGAAATTACAAGCTACTTTTGTCAACTATGAAGCAGAGGAGCTAAATAAAAATAAATAAACAAACAGAAGTTTAAATCTCTGATTATAAAGTGTATCACTATAGAAATGTAACCCCTAGTCACTGCTCTTTTGGTTAAGAAACAAAAAATTATTCAGTCAATGGGGGTATATTAAGTAGAACAGCCAATAGTAAAAAATGCCTAGCAAAACCTGCAGTGCCCTGGGATGCATCTCCTTTCCTGAGTGTGAGCTGTGCTCCATCTTTTAGTGTTACATCCTTTTACAAATCATTTAAACTTACAACTGAAGAAAAAGATGGAAAAAGAGGGCGTCTTTCATCAAGGAGACATAATAATATGGAACTTTATCTACAGCAGCATGATTAATGCCACAGCAAAACTGCTGAATCTTCTGGATTCTAAAGAAAGAAGTTGTAAAACCATACAAACACAGAGAGCCAGTCACCTCCTGCCTCGCCCACCGGCAAGGGTGTTCACTTCCCCCCAGCTGATACTCCTGACCATGCCAGTGCCGCTTAGTTCATTATTCACATTCATTTAACTRCAGCCTGATGCAGAAGCAGCATCATGATACTTTCTGGTATCACTAGTGTGAATGTTTTGCCATTAAAGAATGAGGTGAATTTATATATATATTTTTACATATACACACACACACACATATATATGTACATATATATACACACAACTGATCATGTTGTAAACTTGGAAATCTCTCTTGAATTATCCTCTATATTTTAAGTTTGTCCGGAAATTGGGATGACTTGGGGATTAATTCTGATTATAATATTGTACCAAAAGTGAAATATGAAAGCTGCACCTGTTGAAAAAACTCTGCTTGCCTTTCTATTTAATAAGAAACTCTCCGAAACAGAAGGGGAAGGACAACAAACTCCAAGATACCTGCAGCTTCATTTTACATTTTATATGATAGAAGTGACATTCAATTCAAGCTTTGCAGCATGCCTTCTTCAGTCTTAACATACTTTCAACCTTCATGAACAACTACTTTTTTTCATGTTCAAAAATCTTGCTATTTCTGGAGCCTGACTTTCAATCGTCACGTTCAGAATATTTTGGATTAGAACTCCGCAAGACAGACCACATGCTATGAAAAATAAAAAGCAGCAAAGGACTGTACACTGTTAACTCCTGAAACAAAAAAATGCGGAGGGTACTTATAATAGTTTTTCCCTAAGAAATTAGTATCCGATCAGACCAAGTTTAGTAACAGATTAATCAAAGCAGATACTGGTTTCATCTCTATTTTCCACCAATCTTTAGAACAAATTCCAGTATTTACATTCCTGTTGATAGAAGAAACAAAGGTTAAAAATTTTCCTTTTCACATAACCTTCAGCATAGTTTACAAAGGCACAACTCCAAAACTATGATTAAAAAAAAAAAAAAAAAAGAAATTTAATTCTATCCTTTGGCCAAGAAATCCAAATTAAAATATATTCTAAAGTTGAAAGAGTCTGAGGTCAGGGAAAGTCTGAAATTCAGATGTTTTACTGAAACTAGCAACGGACGTAAGACTGGGGAGACTCCAGAAGATCCAAAGAGGGCAAAACAAAATCCTGGAATTAAAAACTAGAGGGCAGCAAAAAGGAGAAAGACTGTAACAGCAGATGGAATAAGATCCAATGATCCAGCCTTCTCATCTCTCTCCTAGGAAATTCTGCATCTGATCGTAAATTGGATTTTCTGAAYCTCTTCAGCTCCCTGCAGCTGTCTTGCCCACCCTGGGAGGATAGCAACAGATGTAGAAGCACTATCACAGGTACACAGAGGCCTCAAATGAAATCAATGCTCATACTTCAAAAACCGAGAGATGAACACACRTTTTCTTACTGTTGTGATAACAAATGCAAGTCTACCTCAAAATCAGTAGGAGCAGTCAAAAAAACCCCACAACCAAACAACAACCCTCATCAGAATTCTTTCACTTTTGCTGCTGGTTACAAAGGGCAAGGTCAGAGGAGGTACAGAACAATCATTAACTTGTTTCTTTGCCCTTCTTGGCCAATGCTATAGCTRCCAAGTTTTCTAGGGAAAGAAGTAGTTGGGCGTTCTTTAAAGGGCCTCAAAGAAAAYGACAAAGCAATCAAGTAGATAGCAAAATGAAGCACTTAGGAAAATGAAGAATAGCCAAATAAAAGCTTAATCAACAAATCCATAACATGAAAACTTGCTTTCTTAGAGAGAATACTTCACTGTTGTCTTCTCTTATGTGGTGATTTATTTCATGATATACATTAACTTAATCTACTCTTTGTTTATCCTACTGCTCTCTGTTAAGGTATTAGATTAAAAAAACTATTTGACAAAAATTGATTTTTTCCCCCGCTTGGTTGCTTTTCCTTCCAAACAGGTCTACCGTAAGATCTTGTAGTTTCTAATTGTTCATTTAAGAAACAAAATCTTCCCACTTAGCTATATGAAGTATTAAAATCACAATGAAAGACTGTAGCAATGAAGGGATAATGAAAGCAGTTCTGCAAAAATATCTAAAAGCAGTTTCAAGAACAAATTCATACTTTTTAGCAGATGCAGATTAGTAACAGTTAAAACGGACAGAAGTTACCAAGACTAAAAATAGTTCTTACACCCATTTATAGGGCTTCTATCAGGAAGATAGGAGCATCAGAGAGACAGTAGTACAGAAACAGAAATACACTACCTGTTAAAACGAAATATATCAGCATAAATACACAGCCATTGTGCAAAAGAGAATTGCTTGAACTGAAATTTGAATTATAGCTTAAAAAAATACGATAAGTGAACTTCTTCCTGCAGAATTCTTAGTAACTACTAAATTCTTACCGTTGAAAACCTGAACAAAACTGCATTTTTATTAACAAGCAGCAGAAAGATCATTCTAGAAAGTGATAGTCTATTAAAAAAAAAAGAAAAAAGAAAGAGTCGGCAAGGGGAGAGAAGACAATATTAAAAGATGTCAAAAGAACCAAAGACGACCACAAAAGTGCGCATTAGCATCGCAAATTTTTCTTTTACTTATGTAAAGAGAACACAACATTAAATGTTCTGTTCAGAGGAACGTCGCTTGTGGACCTTTAAGCTGGCAGCCGGGGCACGGATCGCAGACCCGCCCGGAGGGGCTGCCGGCTCCGGGACAGGGGTCAGGGTGACCCGGCGGGGCAGGCCCGGCCCGGCCCGGCCGCGCCGGCAGCTCACGGCGGAGGGGGCGCGCCCCGTTCCCATGGCAACGCCTCCCCTGGCCGGCGACCACCCCCGCCGCCGCCGCCTGGGAGAAGCCAGGGGCAGCGGCGTCCCCCCCCCAGCCCTCGGGACCCCCGGCACCATCTGCGTGAGGGGCGGGAGGGCCCCGTGCAGCGCGGAGGGACCGAGCCCCCTGCCCCGCGCGGCGAGCCCCGCCGAGCTGCCCGGGGCAGCGAGAGCCGCCAGAGCAGGCAGCCGGGGAGCCCGCCCCGCCCACTGCCCCGGGGTACCGACGGCCACGGCCGCGCCCGCCTGACAACTCACCGCGCCGCGTCCCTCTCCTTGCCGGCACCGGCTGCGGTAACCGCTCAACAGCCAGCGCACGCCGAGAAAATGGCGGCTCCCGGCAGCCTCTCCGGCCCCTCTCTGCGGCTCGGAGGCGAGAAGGGAGCAGCGCCCCCTGGCGGGCTGGGGGGGCGCAGCAGGCCGGCGGCCGCTGGCGGAGGGCGGCACGTAGTGGCAGCAGCGGGGAAGCGCAGAACGGGAGCGCCCGCCGCGGGCCCTCCTCGCTGCTGCTGCCGCCGCCTCAGCCCCGCGCCTCAGCTCCCTCCGCTTCTCCGCCCCCTCAGTGCCTCAGCTCCCACCGCGCCYCGGCTCCGCGCCGGCCTAGCCGGGCCGGAGGCTCCCTCTCCTCCCTCAGCATCTCGAACAGCCCCTTCATTTCACACCATCTTCTCCAGACGGTTTCTGGTCTGGAGCACGCTAATCCCCCTGCTCTCACCCCTCGTCCCCGCAATTACGGCTTCTTATGACTTAAATCTGTTAAAAGGCGGGGCAGCGCAATGGGGAGGGGAGCTCCCAGACGGCCTGTCCGCGGCTGGTCTGCAGCCTGAGGGGCCCTGCGAAGTCTCACAGATGCTGTCGCCGGCCAACTGACAAGATCAATACTAACAAAGTCACAAGTTTGACCTAAATCAGGTGTGGTTCTTAAGAACCACCTTGGCTGAAAGCTTGCATGACGGTGCAGTTATTTTTTCTGAAATTTATAGACTTCTTTTAACTGGCTGAATAAGGGAATTGAGAAATCATCTACCAGACGCCGATCTTCTAAGTACTCACAGAAGACGTGAGATGCCTACCGGCGATACTTCTCAGTACAGCTTGGGCTGTATTATAATTGTTTCTTAATCTTTGCTCATAAATCACAGGGATATTAAAGCAAAGCAGGTAGTGCTACTTATTAATAGGTTTGCCAGGGACTAGCCTTTTTTTTTCTTCGTATCTGAAGATTTGTGTTCTCACTAGCTGTTATAAATTTCATGTATTTGGACTAGAATTTTCCAAATCAGACAGAAACCTCAGGCTATTTTCCTTGGTAGTTGTAGCCAAAATAATCTAATCATTTTCAAGACTAAGATGGTTGTTGCGCAACATTAAAATATTCCATAAACCTTTTTCTCTTTTTTAGAAACTCAGGTGCCCTCATGATTGATCCAACAAATTTTAATGTAGCCAAGATACTTGGCTTTATGTAGGGGACCTGCTTCCTGCTATCCTCAAGAAAAGTCAGCTACTTGGAGTAACGTTCTCAAACTTTGTTGGTTTTCCCATTGTGCATATGATCAGTAGCGACTTACTTTTCTCAAATCATGTATCTCCAAAGACTTGTGGCAGATAGTTTGGGACAATTTCAGGAAAAGCAGGCTAATTATACAATGTGCCAGAACGTTTGCAGATTCCAGGGCTTAGACTGAAAGTCCCTTTGGATAAGGATTGTTTCTCACTTTATGTTGTCCAGCATCTACTAAGACCCCAATTTGATTCAAAGCTTCCAGTTATTATAAGTAACTATATTAACTTCCATTACTATAAGTAATGAAATAGTAACAAACTCCCTTTGGTCGATTAGAAAAAAAATCATAATGAATATTCAGTAATCAACAACAATACTCAATAACTTTGGATGCAAGTCCACATACTGCTTGCTCTTCTTTCAAAAAAGAATAACCCACAACCTAAAACGTAACATTTACTGATGCAGCCTAATGGTGATGCTGAGCCTATAAGAAATAAATAACAGATTTCCCTGAACTAAAGGAAAAATAATTCAAAAGGTCTGAGATTTTTGAAATACATTGAGACTAATGAAAAACTATCAGAAAAGATATTGCTACAGATAGGTTCTTGTTAATATTTCTCTTAAAGAAAACAACAATTTGACTGCAGTGCTATAAACCTCTTGTAATTTGATACTGCAAAGCCCAAGATTAACTTCAGGCAAAGTCATCTACTTAGCTTACAATCTAACTTAAGTCCTGTAGTTCTAATACTTACACTTGTTGTTCTGCAAAAATTAAAAAATACATATATTTTACAGTGGCTCTTAAAAGTAATTGTATCCTTAGACTTGTTTCCATACTTCTGGCATCTGGTGAGGTTACTATGGCCCTCACTCCTTCATGAGAATAAATAACTTTCCCAGTCCCTCACTGGTAAGGTGTGCGCCAATTTCTCAGGGGTTTGGCATTTCTCTCAATTTGAAATCTTCAGGGTATCTGTATAGAGTAAAAACAAGAAATGTAGTCATTTCTAAACAAGAAAACTGTACTGAAAATGCAGACCATTTTTCAGGGAAATACTACAAAAATATTACTTAAGTATTTCAGGGATGTTCTTTAATGTGAACAGAGATGGTCTCAAGAAATGTGCTATGGAAACAAATCATTTTAGATACACAACTTACTGAAATTTTAAAACACACCTCTCATAAATAGTCTAAATCTCTCTGTCTTTTCTGCAATGTATGCACATACTATTTTTCTTTTTTCATTTGTATTCTCTATTTCCTTAAGAGAAAAAAAATCAAATGTAAAAGGCTTGAGCATTACAGGCAATATTTGTGCGAGCCATGCAGAATTTGGTTGCCTAAAAATGCCAAGATGATAATTGTACATGTTTCACTATCTGAGAAACAGCTCTATTGCAGTAGTGAAAGTCACATCAATCTTAACTCATTTCACATCAGTCCAAAGCAAGATCATTTATTTAAGGATCTTTGGCATAATATGACACAGTAAGAGGTCTGTACCTTAACACCGCAACGTGAACATGAATATTTAATCTTATCAATCTTTGTCATACAACATTATTAATACATTCATTAGCAATTATTTTCACAAAGACCATTGCTCTGTTGAGGTTTTGATACTTTTCCAAATTAAGCAGACTGTTTTTAGAGGTCACAACGTGTTTTTACAGTGACCCACTTACAGATTTTGATGCCTAAATTGAAAACTTTGGTAAAACAAACCCAAAAAGCTCTAGCACCAATACCTAGAAGAACTAGAAGATAAGAAAACATAACAGAAAAGAAAAACATCAGCAATAAGGACAGTAATGCTCATAAAACATTTATTTTCTAAGCAAGCTAGTTCTTTGTTTTCTGTTGAGTTTAACTGACTTAAAGTTCAGTTTGAATAGAGTTCTGAATCAGTCAGTGGAACTGTAAGCCAAAGAGTACAGTCATACTGTAAAGCCAACACAATGCCTTTGGTGACCCAACAGCATTAAAACTAATTGCATTACTTCAAAGTACTTTTGATTGTGGATAGAATTGTATAATGGTGGTACTTGAGCTACAGAAAGTAATTAAAGTTTGAAGAAAACTTCAAGCAATATCTTTGTCAACACAAAGTGGATGTAGACAAATGTTCATATTTGCTGTATTCCCTCTTTCATTTGAAATGGAATGAACAAAATTGTTACTAAAATTTGTTGAGTATTAAACAAACAAAAAATTTAGTTTACTGACTTCATATAGATGTAGCCTCACTGAGCTTTCCTGTCTGCTTTTTTGTGGAAGGACTTGTAGCGACTACATTATGGACCTTAACTGACCACAGAGCAATTCCATACTTTTGAGTATCTTTGTCTTAGTCTTGTATTTTATTCTCAGATAAATTGAAAAAAAAAGAACTGAAATTCTAGAGAGATGAAAAGAACCTTTAGTGAGATAAAGAAATGCCTCTCTCAATCTGACTTCTATGCTTCATTAAATTATAATCAATGGATATGGAAAATCATCTTACCATGTAGAAGTGTACATACGCATGTGCACAACGTGATTTCTGTAGTGCTGTGTCCCTGCATGATGCACCATACTGTATTTTTTTCAGCTCATGTAATTTATGCTATGAATAAGTAAAGAAACAAGCCAGTTAGCTTGAAAAGTAGCTGCTACATAGCATACATGGTGATAGTTGACACACTGTTCTCCCAAGCCCAGTACTGCACAGCACGCTGGAATCATATTCGTTTCTTCTACTCTGGGAAGTAACTTACCTTATATACTATTACATAGGGTTGATTTAAACTGCTGTTCTTCATTAAAAATGTCATTTAAAAAAGTAAGCACAAGTCAGCTCAGGAATCTGAAGTGTCTGGGAATGGTGGTTTTGGCTGCAGCTCATTTGAAAAGCCACATTTGGTTAATGAAGGGTCAGTACTTGGAGGTATAAGGGGGAGCTTCCAACCACTGCGTATGTCTGACTAAGGGAAGTCCAATAGGTGGATTTGGGGGAATTTCCTGCTAAGTGAAAGAGATTTCAATATCCTTCTGCTTGGGGGTTTCTGGGGGTTTGTTTGGGTTTTTTTTTTTTGGTGAAACATGAACATTTCATAGCTTGGACAACTTTCAAATTGAACAATTTCCAAAAGTTTCAAATTGTTTCATGCAAAGATGATCTTTTAACATCCTTCCGGGGGAGGAGTTGGTAACATTTTTGAGATTAATTTAATGTACCTTCTACTAAAATTTCTATTACAATTAAACAAAAATTTCTTTTAAAATTACTATTCCAAATCTTTAAATACATATTTTGGAGTAATGTGGAGAATTCTAATTAAATTATAGAAAACTTCATGAAATTCAACAAGGACAAATGCAAACTCCTGCATCTGGAAAGGAATAACCTCTTGCAATGATAACCGCTGGGGACTGCCTGCCTGCGGAGCAGCTCTGCGGAAGAGGACCTGGGGATCTTGGTAGACATGAACCAGCGGTATGCCCTGGCAGCAAAGACAGTCAGTAGCATGGTGGACGGTATGAAAGGAGCACAGGACCTGCTGATCGAGTGGAGTCATTATCCCCCTTCACTCAGCACCCATTAGACCACATCTAGAATACTGCATCCAGTTTTAGGAACCCCAGTACAAGAAAAACCCTGATCAACTGGGGCGAGGTCAGTGCTCCTGGACCACCAGGATGGTCAGGGGTGGCCAAGAGAAGAGGGAGGACTTGTTCATCCTGGAGAAGATATGACTTTGGGGGACCTAACCGCAACCTTCCTGTACTTATAAGTGGGCTACCCAGAAGATAGAGGCAGGCTCTTCACAGTGATGTGTGGTGGAAGGGCAAGGGACAACGTGCATAAATGCAAACAAGAGGTTCTGAGTGGGTATACGCAAAAGCTTTTCAACCGTGAGGACAGTCAAGCAGTCCCCATCCTTGGAGGGCTTCATGACTAGACTGGATAAAGCCCCAGGGCRACTTGACTTCATGGCTGACCCTGCAGGAGGTCGGATTAGATTGCCTCCTGAGATCCTTTCCAACTTGAATTATTCTACGAGTCTATGATTCAAAAATATAACAAATCATATAAAACTAAAAAATCAGCTCATAACAAAAGTATAATCTCTTTGAAACTTTCTTTACACAATTGTGTTAAAAATTTCAATCAGTTCCAAGCTGTTTGAGTCAGATAAATATAAACTGGACTTAGCAAACAGTTCTTTGACACAAACTGTTTAGTCAATAATGGGTCATGAGTCACAGAGGTTCATATGGGAAACTGTTTGTTGATATATTCCCTAAGAAATTAATGTAACTTCTTATTTCCTACTAATCTCATTGACTCATTAATTGGTCCATTACTATCAGGTTAATGAACGGAGTGAAAAAAGCTATGCAATCCAGAGCTCGAATTTCAGAGGTGCAGCAGAGAAAGAAAATCAAATGCAGAAAAATGACAAAACAGTGCCTTAACTAGGAACATTTTCTTATTAATATGACAATAGAAAATCGAATAACTGATAAGTAACAGATGCCTGCAAGCTGTGTTTTTCCCTTGAATTACATCCAATGTTCTTGCTATTATTGGAAGAAGAGATGCAGTCGTTTGATGGGAATAGGAAAGCCTTGCATTTGTATGCTGGTCCACAGAAAATCAAATCTGATTCTCTCTTCCAAACCCATTCCCTTTGTCCACAGCACTTGCTATTACAGCACATTCTTCATTTCCTTTCATTGTAAGCAGGTGATAAACATCATTCTCATTACATTTTAGTGAAGGCAGCGGAAAAGTCCGAAGGGAAGTTAGAGACAATTAGAGGTATCATCATAGTACAGAAATAGGAAAAGTTGAAAAAACATGATGAGCCTTTTCAATTTCAGCAATGAAATCTTAGGCAGGACAAACTTTCCTGTAACTCCCAAATCCATTGCTGATCAGACAATGCAATAAAATACCTTCTCATTAAAATTAAAAGCATCAAATAATGGTGGCAGTACTGAACCCGATAATATATGCCCTGTGGAAAAGTTAGCATTTAAGCATGTAAAAACCCAGTCTTCTTTTGATGTCTCGGTATACTGCTAGCTGAAACTACTTCTAAGTTCACTTGCACATGGTGTCAAATCAGGGACAAACACAGAGTGTTTACTTTCTTTCACAACTCACTGAGCAGGCGAGCAAAGATAAATGCCAAATGAAGAGGAAAACGGTAAACATGCAACTAGTGATTTATTTTAGTTCTGTTTGGATTGATTAATGCAAGAAATAATTATCTAGAGCTGGGACTTTGGACTTAGCAAGCATGTGGCATATGACCACTTACATGGTCTTCTATTCATAATTCCTTTGTGCTTGAATATTAGTGCTGGCACACAGGTACTATATAAGTCAGTGATACAATAAGTAGAAAAATGCCAAGTTCAAGGCAATGCTTGCCTATTCCCTGCATGCTTCCACATGTGATCTTGATGGGACAAAAGAGGCAGAGAGGAGTGAAGAGGAATGCTATGGTTAACAAACGTGTTCCTTTTAACTGACTACTTTGGTCATTCATTTTCCCCACATCCCGTTGATGATGTCTGAGAATTATTATATATGGGGGAAACTCAAGATGACCATCCAAATCTTAGCTGGGCAAACTTTTCTGTAGTTCTTAAATGCTTTATATTGCTTAAGTAGAAGGTTAAAAAAGATATTCTTCACATGTCAAAGGCAGGTGTATTTAATCAAGTATATTCCGACTTTGGACTCACCCAGAATCAAAGTACCGGAAGGAGAAGCAGCAGCAGAACAGAGAACAATGGACAAAGTGCCACCAGACTGCTTTCCAGGTTGGGATCAAGAATGCGGAATCAGGACTGACAGTTTCAGAAATAGCTTCTTTGACTCCTAACAGTCTGCAAACCCCAAGTTTAGGTGGGGTTCAGGTTTTCTCTGACACGATTATCATTAGCCACAGACACACTTTCATTTTAACATACCTGGTATCTAGGGTACGCAACCCAAATGAGGGTGTGGACCATGTTGATAAGAGTTTGACTTATCAAATTTAGGTTTTACCTTAAAACCTTCATATTCTCTCAATGCACTAATGCCCTTACCTATCACAATAAACCAGCTCAAGGTACCTATGGTGTTCAAACTTTTTTTCTCACATATGCCATGGGGTAAGTGCCTGCGAACTTCAACAACAGCCACGCCAATCAGCTCTGGCAAACTGCAGTTACCGCCCACCCACTGGTGACTGTTGTTTGCAAACTTTGGCTCCCTACGCTTCCTGCATCACCAGCACCCAGCCAACCCTCCGCAGATGCTCCAGTCATCTGGAGCTTCTCTGGACACATCCCAGAGGAGAGGGGCAGGAGCACAAGGTGTAAGCACATGCTGCAGAGCTGCTCGGACACCAGCATTCGCTGCCTGGCTCTCCTGCTGCTGAACAGCTGCTGCTGCGGAGCTGCTACGCCAGACCCTTCATATGCGTGACTGCAGGCTAATTATGGGCTGAAGTTAGCGAAGGGATTTTGTCAGCAGAGTGCAGTAAGTCAAATACCATTTTCTGTGGGAGGTATGTAATCCAAGAGGTATAATGATACAGGCCCATCCTGAAGAATATCCAGCTATTAGACAAACGAGTGAGTGACGAGCTGTGAGTTCAGGAATACCTGCTTTACAAGTTATACTCTGCCTTTCTCATTAGTGGACTCAGGTAATGATGCAAGACTCTAAATTGCATTGCCAGTGATACTGTCGCTGCTCAGCTTACAAAACATGCAAAATTCCTAGGTTTTTCCATATTTTCACACTTTACATACTATTATATTGAGATTCCAATGATTGACCTTGATATGGCACTTGCTAGGAAGGTGTATGTACTGGAAGACAAAATGTTTCTTAATTCATTTATTAGTTTTTCATTGTGCCTTCATTATTCAGAGCAGGCAAATAGGACTCACCCATGCAATGGTTCCAGCACAGGCTGGGAGCAAAGCCCCTTAGAACAGCTCGTCTCCATCCTTCAGACAAATCCCAGCAGTAACTGACTTGCAGATCTCCACTTCTGCACTAACATTTTGCCATTTGGTGAGACTGTGATTAAAGAAGCAATTCTCTTTTCTCCTGTATTTGTAGATTTCTCCATTGTTCAAAGCCATTGCTGAACCAGGGTTTTTTGGGGGTCTTTTTGTCTTTCCTTGTCCATGCTAATCAGAAAAAAACAAACAGCACTGTTTAGAGCTATACGCGCTGATCAGAAAGAAATACACGTTGAAGTAGAGTAAAATATAGTCAAACAAATAACTGGTCTGCTGCCTACCAAATGCAGTTCCAATCGCATTGCTCCAGGCATTGCTCCCAGCCCAATTTTTAACAAACAAAGCCCCTTCTTCACAGGCATTGTGTGGAAGAGCTTAATCAGCCTTTCTGCGTTCCATTCTTCATCAGCAGGTGCATGAACATACACAGAACCAACAAGTTAAGAAGATGAATGCAGCTGTTCCAACACCTTGACCAGAAGACTTCCAGGCCAACAGGGTTTGGAAATGGAACCTAAATGTACAGTTGGCTCTTGCCTGTGTTGGAAAGTGGGTAAGAAAGGCAAACAACAAACAACTGTGGGTGTTGGTCTCTTCTCCCAAGTAACTAGCGATAGGACAAGAGGAAATGGCCTCAAGTTGCACCAGGGGAGGTTTAGATTGGTCATTAGGAAAAATTTCTTTACTGAAAGCGCGATTAAACATTGGAACAGGCTGCCCAGGGAAGTGGTGGAGTCACCATCCCTGGAAGTATTTAAAAGATGTGTAGATGAGGCGCTTAGGGACATGGTTTAGTGGACATGGTGGTGTTGGGTTGACGGTTGGACTTGATGATCTTAGAGGTCTTTTCCGACCTTAATGATTCTATGATTCTATGATTCTAACTCTTACTGAAACAACCCTGCTTTCTGTGAGCTGAAAACAAGCAAACCTTTCCCAAACAGTGTGTTCCTCCACATCCACTGATCTTAATTAAATCTGGTACATTTTATAGCTCAGGATGATGAAGTGACACTGAGTTTAGCTATGAAAAAAACCCAAAAGTTGTAAGATGTGTTTGACAATCACTGAGAATGTTTCTCCTTTCAGTTGCCCAGCTGAATAGAAACAGCCGGTACTAGATAATCTTTAGGATTCTTACTTGCCTAAACAACATTTACCAAATGGAAATCATCTGGAAAATGTGGAAGCATGCCTTCTTTGTACCCTTTTTCTTCTGCGTGAGAATTTAGGAAATGTCCCCAGAAAAAGAACAGGAACAATCGCCAAACAATGACTGATTTAAAAAAAAAAAAATCAGGAATTTAGAGCAATTAATTCTTACATGGACATGATATAAAAGCCAAGTAATAAAGGACATTTTATTCCAAACAGTCATTGTTAAATGTCTACGCAAGAAAAGTAAAGCACTCAGTTGTTTACCCCTCAGAGCAGATAATAAAGTTGTGCCTTGTCATACGAATTCATGGAGTGGGTTAATACAGAGGAAATGAGCTGTTGGACATTTCATTTCTTCTGCTTTTGTACATTTCCAGCTCTCCTAATTGGTGTCTGTAGTATTTATTTAGAAAACCAAAAATAAATACATTTTTATAAGATTAAATTAACACTAATTTTTTTCTACGTATTTGCTGGATAATGTACTACACCCTTGAAAACCTTGTATTTGCTGTTAAGCTAAGTAACTTCCTGCTGCTATCCAGCTGTTACCATAGTGCCCAACACAGGCGTTTTCTTTAACGTAGTTGGGACAAAACATTCAGATTGCTTCTTTATTCAGGCAGCAAGCATAGCAGGTGACTTAAGACTGCAGTGTGACATACCGTGCCTTTGCAGTCATCATCATTTTTCCTTCGTTTCAAAATTTTATTTTATCCCAATATTTAGAAAGGTAAATGTCAACCTCTAGAAATAACAGAAGGAAACAAAAAGCCATCCTAGCTTTTAACAAGGGTCTCTGACTCATTTATAGGAATCTTAGGATGCCCATGACACTTTTTCTAGCACACAAAAGCCTCATGGAAAGATGGAAAATAAACCATAAAGGCTGTTTTATAGAACTAAAATATAGATCTTACTTTTTAACCTAGGAATTCCGCACAATTCAGCTAACATCAGGTAGTACTAAGAAAGATGTCCACCACATAAGCAAGGATAAGACAAAATTAAATATGATTTTATAGCCTAGGAGTGAAGACTACTCTGTGTCAATAATATATTAATCTGAAGAGGAATCGGTACATACTTATTTTCAAAATATTTTGCTTTGCCTGTATTAACTTATTAAAATGTATGAGTGTCTATGTTTTAGAGGTTATATATCATGCATCTTTATTAAGTAGAGCATATTTTATATAAATCCTATCACAAAATGCTTTCTATAGTGCTATAGAAATATTGTGGAAACAGACTCTTCTCAGAGTAGACACAGGTTGCAGCAAGGTAAATTCCAGTTTGACTCAAGGAAAAAATGCTTCAGTGCTCAAACACCAGGACAGTGAAATCACCTCCTTGAAAGTATTCACAACTCTGTGAGATAAGGCGCTGAGCAACCTGACTGAACTTTTTAGGCCCTGCTTCAAGCAGGGCTTTGGAGCAGGTGGCCACCAGAAGTCCCTTCCAGCCTAAAAGTATTTTATGATTCTGTGACTGTAAAAGCCATAAAAAATGTAAATGGTTTTTATAAATATATATATTTTTATATATAATAGCTAATAGGAAATGTGTAATAGCTAAACTATCTGCAAGAGAATTGCTAAAATATATCTAAAATACATTTTAGCCAAGTGCTAAATAACTTCATTTAGGTCCTTTATAAAGACCTGTATCTGTTTTTTTTCCCCTTCATATCTATCGTAAACTGTGTCAGTAAAATTAATGCAAAAATGGCAAGCAAATTGAGCCTAGAACAAATGTATCTCTAAAACCCAAGTATATTTCATTCGTAGTTATACTTTTATATATGCTTTTCATTCCTTTGTTGTTATGCTGTAGTTCTAAATATGAAATTGGAAATATATAGTCCTTCATTTGATGATAAGCTCTGAGAAAAGACTTCACTTCATGTGGACTTATAAGAAAACTGTTTCACTACCTATGCTTATTTAGTATTCTTAATTATTTTTACTAAAAACCTGAAAAGAATAATTTGGAACAGAGAATTGCAATGTGTTGAAAAGTGTAAATAATTCTGAGCTACAAATCAATATATTTACATATAAAAAATGTAATATATTAGGACATGACTTCGCAAACTTTTATATAAGAGGAAAACTTTACTCATATCTAGTCTGTGCAAGTCTTGGCAGGTAAAATTACTCACCAGGTTAAATGTTCACAAGAATAGGCTCTAAATGGATTGTAAATAACTTACAAAGTATCTACCACACAAAAGAATTCCAGCATATCAGCGCCAACAGCTAATGCATTCCATTTACTGTAAAAGTTGTACCATTCACCACAATTCCACTCTACCATTTAGTTAGTATAAACAGAATGTATAGACAATATAGAAAATGTAGTAATGCTGACTTGGTAAAATTGTTTGACAACAATTGACTGTACTTTAATCCCAGGCCTAATTATTCCATAAGTATTTAAGTATTTAATAAGCTATTTAATTAATAGCCCAACCCTTACAATAACGAAATACTTTTTTACTGAGTCACTGTTGAGTGGTGGATCTACAACACTTACAGGTTTTCTAAAATTTCTTTCAGTGATATTCACTTTGTGAAGCTTTAGAAACCATGAAACCACTTAAAACTCTCATCCTTTAAAAGCTGTATCGCACTTTAATGATATTTTAAGTGCGTATATTCTAAGATTCAGATATCCAAATATATTTGTAGGTTTAAAGTTGCAGCCGAGCGTCTATGAGATAAATGTACTGAAACCAGGTAGTTCTGAGAGACCCACTGAAAGCCATGGGAGCCAGGCATCTGACCTACTTTTGGAAAATCTTTTTATGGTCCCAACTGCATCTTTAACACCTTTGAAAATGTGCTCTCATGTCATTAATTATTGTGGTTGCTAACTAAAATGTGAATGTTACAGAATACTACTTCTTTATTAGGGCTACATGGCACTCTGCTGCTGTCACAGACCCAGACAACAGGCATTTGCTACAAAAATCCACAGACTTTGAAACAGTAAAAATTGGCATTGCGCTGTATTGGCACAGCATGAAGTCAACATTTTAAAAAAACCATACAGGATCTTTAAAAAGAAGTTCATAGCTCTGGCCAAGACAGAAGGAAGACAGTATTTTTAGTAAAATTGCTCTCCATGACCGTCGAGGGATCTAAGCATTTGCAGAAGCAGTCAGTATTTTGCAAGAAGGTGCAACACTGAACATTTGTCTCTTTTCTATAACTGAGTAACCTGTCCACTTTAAAACCAAATTCCATTACGTAAGCCCATATTTCAGTTTACAATACTTTAATTTGTCTCTGTTAGGTTGTTCCATTGTTGAATTACAAAATCCAAGTAAAAGAGAAGTTGGAGGTTTGCAGTTTATGGTTATGACACTGCCGTGGTGTTGTCTGCATTAGCATATGAAGATACAAACATCCCTGTGTTATAATAAAAAGAAACATAAAGTTGCTATATTGACCTGAAATGACTTTTCCTACACTTAGAACTCATAAGCAATGACCTTTATATTGAAGTGATTATCTTCTAGGAAGAAACATAGCAAGCAAAAGTACATGCTTCTCATAGATTTGATAGCTATTATTTATTATTAGGCTACGCTTAATTAGATTTTCACATTGTTTCTGTCATATATATTTCTATTGCATGTAATACCTCCGTTTATCTTCAGCCTGTTCCAGTCTGTTACCAATATACTTCACAAGTGGTTTAGTTTCCTTGAATAAACTTGGGATCAAACCTTTTGGTCCTGCAATGACTTGATGGCTTTATTCTTCTGTATTTCTCCAGGAGTGTCTTTTCATCTTCATCATGAAGGCAAAATTTCACATGTTTACGTTCAGACATTGCATAGCTCTGCGCCTACATAAATCCTTGTTCCTAATCCCTTTTGCTAGTTTCTTGTTTTCTGTTTATGCATCTCTCAGACTTATCTTCTAAATACACCTATTGCACTCTCTTGTAAGACCCTAAGCTTATTCCTTAGGCTTGCAATTCTGTGCCTATTATCATTCACACATCTGTTTTAAATACATTTATTTCATGAAACTTTTAAAAATAACCCATCATAAATATATTAGGCACTTGTAAACTGAGCTTATCTTTTATCACACTGCATACTATATGCCTGAAACGTAGTTTGTGTCTAATTTAAAATCTAAGTACTGGAGGCAGAGAATCTGTCTCCTTATTACTTGTGTTACTGCAGAGTTTAGGGGCTGTAATGGGTCCCTTTGCAGTAGGTGTTGTACATACAGATCAAGAACAACAGCATTCTCTATAGTATACAGCTTGCACAGGGACTGGCTGAGAATAATAATTAAAACAACACTATTCCCTCTCTCAGTCAGCAGTTATATGGATTTGCTGAAATTCTGCAGACGTTCTGATCAGGGCTATTTTCAAAGTAGAACACTTTTACACAAAGTGCTTGCAAGCTGTATGTTTCTGTTAAATGTGGAGAACACAGCATGCAGCAGAGAAACTGCAGCAGTGCTAGCACTGGAACGGCACAAGTGCACTTAGGCCTCATCTTTTTTAAAATTTTTTTTTAATTTCGAATTCTCAATTTTCTTCAGTTTCATCGTATTTGTGAAATGACTTACACTTTAATAGAGGAGGAAGCATGTACAAGACTGAGAAGGCAGATGAAATAAAAGACTTCTTGACAGGCAAGAGGAATTTCTGGAAAGACTAAAAACATGTGCTGCCTGACCAAATGAAGTATTTCTTAACTCATATATCCTGATTAGCAACTGAAGGAAATTAAGAACAGCTTGGAGAGACTTACAGAGATGAATAACGTGTAATAAAATGGGCACATGTATTAGGGATGATAATCAGAAGAAGATATCCATATAGTTGTTTGTCATAAGTGTTTGTATCCGTAATCAAGAGGATGTACCATCTGCAAAAAGATCAAGCTTCAAACATAGTACAATGTATCACTGATACTCTGAATTTCTGTTGGAGGCTGTAATAGAATAAATACTGTGATATAATCAATTAAAGAAATGTGTACTTGCAGCTTTAGGGTTCAATACTGTATCTTATTTCATAAAAAATTACCTCACAGAGATGTTGCATTAGTGCGACCGTGTTAAAAATGTCCAAGAAAGGTTTAGTTTTTTCATAATAATTTTTACATAAACCCTTTTTTTTTACAATTTTTATTAAAAGCATTTACTGAATTTATTGAATCTACTAACTTAATGAATTTAATAAATAACAATCTATTAAAATAATACTAACTTGTCGGGGGTAATGAAAAATGTTTTAATTTTCAAAATACTACCTAAATTACAATTGAAAAATGAATTTGGTAATTTACTGGTAAAAATGCTGTGACAAGAGATGAAGTAAATCTGCTTTTGATTTTGAAAGATAAAACCTTTTCATCTTGCRACATGGTTCCCAAGGGATGCTGAGGTAGTTCATCATCATGGACAGGGGTCTCTGAATTTTGAGTGACTAGGGTGGTGTTTTTCGCACTTCCAGATATTTAGAACAACTGCACACATGTGTGTGCATCCCCCYGCCATGCACTGTTTTGCTTAATGCTTTCCAAAGATGCAGAACTTGAATAAAAAAAATACCCCAAAGGACTAGTGAGGGCCAGATGAGCTTCAGGTGCACGATGTTCTGAAAATCATACCATCTGCTTTATTTCTCTTAAATTCTTTTCTTTAAATTCTAGTTTGGTGTGTTAGCTCTCTGTTGGTCAGTCAGTCTAACGTTGGCGCTGCTGCTTGCGCGGCTGTTGCTCACACATCCGTACGAAGCTACTTCCACGCTGCCTTGCTTTGGGTCACTGTGAATTAGAGGAAGAAGTTGCTTACATGGAAGGCAACATCCAAAAAGAGTTTATGTGTATTCAGCTTTGCTTGATTAGAGGGGTGGTGGATTGACAGGACACACGCGTGCCGTCTGCTTGTGCTCCCTGTTAGCTCTCACCCTTAAATGGAGTCTCTTCGGCCACGGAGTTACGCACAGCTGACGGTTTTGCAGTGTTTTTTGGGGAACCGTGATGCAAAGCACCACACGGTTTTGGGAAAGASCAGAGCTTTATTCCCACTACAGAATCTGCTTTTTTTTAAACAGAAAAACTCTTGCGGTTCTCAAATGGTGACACTGGAATCTGAATTGTGAGCTCAAAATTTAAAAAGTAACAGAACGGTTTTTAACTGTTCTTAACTGTCAACGTTCTTCTAATGGATTGAAATAGAACTCACGAAGGATGTTCCCTGCCACATACGCATTAAACACATCCAACACACTCAAGCTATCTCGGTGTGTTTCCTGAACTACGTTTTTGTATTTGTAAAAACCCTTGCTTGCAGTATTTTTACAAATCTGCTGAAGCGAGCTGCGTGACGAGATCACACCCGGCTCTACCCTCAGCCTCCCACTGCAAGTTACGAGCAGGTTCCCCCAACCCACAGCAATTTTAACGGCAGGCTGGGCTGACCCCACTTGGGACGACCGGCTGCGGGGCGGCCCTGCCGGGCGGCGGCCAGCCAGCCGTGACTCTGGGTGGCCGGCGGGCACTGCTGGCAGCCCGGCTGTAAGCGGGGCGAGGGCCTAGCGGGGGACGGGGCCGCTGAGGGGCTCGGCGGGGCCGCCGCCGCGGTACTTCGGGGCGGCGACCGCTGGGCGGGGGGCCGCGGGGACGGCGGCGGCGGGGGGAGGGCGGGGCTAACGCGCCTAACGCACGCTAACGCGCAGGCGCGATGGAACGGCGCGCGCCGTCTCCCAGGGTACGGCGCGTCCGCGTCCCGTCGTTCCTCGCGGGCGGTTGCGTCCCCTCTGACCCGGGCCCGTTGCTCCACCATCCGGGCTCTCGGCGCCACACGGGGAAGATGGCGGCGCTGCTCCCTGCCGAGTGGATAAAGAACTGGGAGAAAGGGGGCAAGAACGAGTTGTGAGTGCGGGGTCTTGACGCGGGAAGGCGATGGGGCGCTGCAGGCCGCCGGCCTGCGGGCGGGAGAGGGGGCCTGGGCCTCACCGGCGGAGGGAGGCTGGTGGGGGGGCGGCGAAGAGGTGGGAGCGGGCGGGGAGGGACGTCGCTCGGGTCTGCGTCCTTGCTGCTGGGGCTTAGGGACGAAGCCCTGGTCGGGCGGAGGGCCCAGGCCGCCTTCCTATCTGGCTTGGTCTCCTTTGTCGGTTGCTAACGACCTCCGCCGAAACTCGTCCCCGGTAGCTGGGCCTAGCTCTCCTGGCGCCCGTTGCCCGCGCCCCGAGCGCCCCCTTCCTGCCTTTGGGTCAGGTTTATCGGGTGTCGAGCTCCTTTTTAGCCGGCCCCCTGGGTTAATATGGAGCCTGAAGCGTTCTTGCTTCGCTGGTTTCACGATGTTGACCTTTCTGGCAGAGGTCTCAGGCCCCGTTCCCACTTTTGTACCCATTCCGAGGTGACTAGCGCTGTGTTCTTTGATTCAGGCACGGTAGGATCAGCTAGTCATTCTTATTCATCCTACAAGGTAACCTTTGTGCGCTGAGGGGTCTGGTTGCAGCTTCCCAAATCAATCCAGGTGTGCTAAGAGCTCTCCCTTTCAGGGCCTTCTGTGTATCTGTTTTAAGCAATCTTAACTTGGCAGGTTCACTAACTGTGCTGCGTGCTGTGTTTCAGGAGTACATCTGTTCAGGGGGTTATTCACCAGTTTGTCTATTTCATGTTACTATGGTAGCTTCGACAAGGGTGTCCAGTGTACTAGCTGTATGTTTTTAAATGCCCTTATTTTAATTCTTCCATGCACTTCAGTTTTTATTGTAACTAAAAAACCCTGCAGTTTCAAATATGGGTGTTTGGGGGATCACTTTGAGAAACACTTCCTGATATTCGTTCTTTTTGTTATTTTCTTTTGTTCATTTATTTTAAAAGGTTGTGCAGCTATGGTAATGATCGTCCCTGTGCGTGAAGGAAAAGGTAGTGGGGTAGAGAATAGAGGACGTAGAGGTTCCCTGCACAAAACACCGTTCTCCCCAGAACCTCCATTTTGTAGTGAAGGGGCCTCCTTTATAGCCATGTCATTTTTGGCTTTGAATTGTGCTAGAACCATTATCACATTAGCACGTAAGTTTAACGTGTTTTGATGTGAATGATACAAGGCCAATGAAAATTTCTTCTGTACCTGCATTTCCAACAACAATAAAAGTGTTCAGGAGCCCCCAAACAATGCTGAGGTTTGCATTGCTTTTTTAATCTCCTGCTTAAGATTTTGTGGCAATAGCTGAATTTGCATCCAGCATGGCGATATTTATGCAATAAGCACGGAGGCCTTTTTAGCGAACTTCAGTGTTTAGAAACTTCTGTATGAATAACAAAGAATAAAATGTATAAATGTATACTGATACCTTTCAAAAATGCACCAATGACTATAASAAACCAGACTGCCTTTTTATACATAACATTATATGCATGTAGATGCACTTGCTGGCTTTTCTGTAATGGTTATTATGTGACTACTTCAGGCAAAAATGACATGATTATGATTTTTGTAACTTACCCTGTTGTTATCACTGAGATTGTACGGAGTTTGCACGAGGACAGAAATTTCATAGTTGATCATATAATGGCAACTGCATTGTTTGCATTGAATTGTCAGAACTTTTAACTGTGTAAGAGGCAAGTTAGCTTAGCTTTYGACCACGGTAAAACCTTTCAGGATTCTCCCTTCCCCCTAGAGCAGTACTTAACCATGATGGGAAGAAAGTGTTAATCTGCTGTGGGACCAATAAAACAAAATGATAGGCGAAATTCCTGTATTTGTGGTATTTGCAGTTCATTTGGAATACTGCTTAAATGCAGTTCCAGGCATGGTTTAAAGAGTAGTTTGCAAAAGAGGCCACACATTTCAAAAGAAATGTGATTGTGTCTGGATAACAGTTGTCAGTTTCTGCAGTGATAACTTTATAAGCATGTGGAATATGTATGAACTTGCTTTCTAGAAGCAAAAGAATGTATCTGTAGCCAATATCTAGAGAACTTTTTAGGAAACTAACTTTTTTGGGAGATTCTTCAGTGTGTAATTTTGCATTTCTTTTTCCAAAACTTCCTATCTCCTGTTTTACTGGAGGAAGATAAAATTATGATGCTCTCTTTCCAAAATGAAACACATAAAATATTTTTAAACATTATTTAAAGTAAAAGGGGAATAAATGTAATGATACTTCTTATTTTTATTGAATTATTTATGTGTCGTGGTTTAACCCCAGCCAGCAACTAAGCACCACACAGCTGCTCGCTCACTCCCCCCCCAGTGCGATGGGGGAGAGAATCGGAAGAGTAAAAGTGAGAAAACTCAAGAAAACTTATTCTCATACTAAATCCCAAACATAGCACTATACCAGCTACTAGGAAGAAAATTAACTCTGTCCCAGACGAAACCAGGACATTATCTAATACAAATATGCCCAGAAATATAAATTATTCCAGGCCTAAGTCTAGGCCACAATTTCAGTCTCAGGGTTTGTGGTTCAAAGTTAAGACAATGCATTATATTGATAAACAAGTTAGAAAAGGGGGGAGGGGAAGGATACTGCAAAAGGACAAAACTGACAATTCTAGCAAATACAGGATTTGCAAAAATTTTAGATGTTTGGTTTGGTGTTTTTTTTTTTTAAACTCTATGGAAGCCTGGTCTAATAAGGCCCATGCGTGAAGTCAGAGTACATTCACTCTTGTACGGAGGGGTTTGTTTTGTTTTTAAACAAAGTGGTGGGCTTATTCACAGGGAGACAAATACCAACTTTGTTGAAAAGTGAGGATTACAGGAAAAAAACCCTTCATAATTAGCAGAAAGAAAAGATTAGGTCTTACAAAAAGAAGATATTTATTTGCTGGAGCATGAGATGGCTTACGTGATCTGACTAGATCAGCCCAAGGTAGTATTTTGGCAGTTACTAGTTGCCTAAATAAAAACACAATTTTATGTTTTGGGGGAATATGAAACTGTATTGAGGGAAGTAAATGATTTGTTTTTATTTGGCATCTCAGCTTCTGCTGTGATTAATAACAGATGCTTAAGATGATTGCTGTATGTTTTCTTATGTGATCCTGAGTGCTATGGTGGTGGTCTGCCTATGGTTGAAAACTTACAGGATTTGTAATACTGCTGTAGTCTGTGGGAGGTGCTGTGGGGGGGGGGAAGTTTGATTGTTTTGTAAAGAAGACAAAATACAGGGATGTTGTAAAGAAACCCAGTAAGGAAATTGGTTTTAAACTGATCTTTTGCTGTGAAAAATAATGAACTTTATTTTTGCTGATGTGATCAGTTTGTCAGGATAGAACAGTAATATCCAAAAACCAAAAAAGGATTTTGTATGTGTCTTAGAGCGTCATAATGTTAATTAGTAAGGCATCGTTGTACGGCTTAGGTAGCAGTGACCATTCACTTCCTAGAAATTGTTCAGAGACCTTGTTCAAAACTGTACATGCTTTGAATTTAATTAATCCAGCTACTGATGTGTAATAATATCTAATACAAATACATCATGTGGTAGTTTCAAGTGTTCTTAGCTGCCAAAACTATAAATTGGTCAGGATGTGGTCATCTTATGTGTCATTTTCTATTTTGTTCAGACCCTTCTCTGTCTAAATACAATTTATTAAATTTGTTTTGCTACTGCCAGATATTGTGTAGAGATTGAGTTGGAATCTGTGTGTGACTGCTTATTATGCTGAGCGGTCTAGACTCCTTGTAGACCTATTTGTGTGTACTTATACTGTCCTTTGTAGTGAAATTGTATTGTTTTGTATAGCGTCTTCCACGATAAGATGCTGGTCTATGACTGTAGCCCATATGGACATTTATAAGATGCAAACAATGGCAAGCACTTACTATTAGACTGATACTTTCCGTTGTTCTGTGATAGATTAAACACATCAAGGACCCTTTAGTAGGGAAGTAGGGCTTTAATAATGTACTTGGCTGGCAGTTTATGCAATATGTTAAGCCTCAAAATAAACTGAAGAAGCTTAACATTCTGTGAACATGAAAATTTGAGACTTGATCTTTCAAGCACTCTCAACATGTTTGTTACTTTACTTGCACGAGGAACGTCACAGTGTTGAGTTAAAGGGCTGAGAGTCAGGAAAACAGAGTTTAGTTGTAGTTTTGCCATCCTGACTGCAAAATGCAATTGATTGTACTTTATCTCAACTAGAGAACTACCCATATCAGTTAAATTATGCATATACTTAAATGTTTGCAGGCACATGCAGTTTGTGATAATTACTGCCATATACTATGTGTAGGAGTGTAATTGAGGATATAGGATGTTGTGTATGAATTGGGAGGCTTAGGTTCAGTTGCTGGCTCTGTCATGCAAACTTGTTWGACAGGTGCTCAACACTGCTTCAGAACTTGTTGGTTAAGCAAATCTATCCCATCTCAGTCCAAAACAAATTTAATTTTGAAACTTTGGTTTTCAGAAGTGGTTCTGTGCTTTTTTTTTTTTTCTTTTCTTTTTTCTCCTTTCTAGGTTATCCTATTTTTTAATTGTATTTTACATGTACGACACAGTTTTATCTTTGGATGAAGGGATGTAGGTTTTGTAGAGTAGGGAAGTTCTCCAGTTCTCCATCCTAAGCTTGCAGCAGTGAACTACAAGATTAGAGTAATAGAAGTTTCAAATGAACTCTTAAGAGACAACAGTTTGGGTCTGTTGAACCGAAAAGTGGACCTGATAAATTTCCATTGTTCTGGTCATTAAGTGGAAAAGTATTGTTGTGGCTTTTTTCTGAGTTGATTAATTGTACTAATATTGACATTTTTATTCTTGTGAACACACAAGTATTTTGATTTTAATTTATGATGCACTCAGTTGAGATGAACTAATCTCACAGCTGCTTGGTACTGGAAGGGAGGGCTTCTGCTTTGTCTTCATTCACCAGGGYTCTCTTTACTCTGGTGCTTATCTGACCTCCTGATAAGCTGCTTCAACTTGCAAAGTTGGCAGAAGACTTGTTTTTTGATGAATTTTCTGCCAGGTTTGTCAGTTTATTTAACTGATTTAACTGACATGAGGGCTAGAACTGTGCGGCCAAGAAGGGAAGAAGTATTGGTGAATGTGTCCATCTCTGCAGCATCAAGCCATTAAATCAGCTCAGCTGTACTGCCTGACAGCACCTTCAGAAAAGGTCATCTTCATTCGGAGATAGAGTACTTGTATGAAAGAAAATAAGCACAACTATTAATTTAGATCCAAAGAGTAATACCAACATCTTCTTTTCTACTACCAAAATTTTCCCATGTAGACTTTCACAAAAAGAAAATTTTACTTTTTTTTTTTTTTCCAATTTAATAATTCGGGGGTTCTAATTACAAATACAAAGCAAGTTGTTTTACAGACTGATCTTAAATAGGGTTTCTTGTTACACTGATCAAACAGATTTGTGTCTTGAAGTAACGTGAAGTTGATAGTACTATTTTGGTATTGCTGAAAAGGGAATTGGAAGAGGTTAAAACTCTTATTTTGTATTAAGATGTACTTAAGTGAACTCTTCAGTCCAAGCAKACAGGGTTGTTGCTCATGTAACCTGGTTGATGATATCACCTTATGATGTAGGGGTCAAAGTGTGCATCTCAGTAGATAATTTTTTGGAATCAGATGTTTCACTTTACTATTATTTGTATAGAGAGGCTAGAAATGAGTGCTTATAGGGTAACTTCTTTATGGAGGAGTAGTAATTAAAATTTAAGAAAATCTGTCTTAGATGAAATTGATTCACTCTTTGGGGACAGCTGGGAAAAAAAAATATCGCTTCTTTAAAAGAAGAAGTGCACTTACTACTCATGACAAATAAAGTAAATTACCTATTCCCCTGTTTTGCTGTCTCTGTTCTGGTTCTTTCCAAATATATTGCATTCTCTTCAACAGTATTTAGAACATCTTAGCCATACCATTGCTTTTTGCTGAGCTTGCATGTTTCTGGTGATTACATTATATGTGAAACTGCCTATTTTCCAGTTGTCTTTACAGAGTGCATATACCTTGTATTTGCTAATTATAATCCTTTGATTGCTGGAACAACTGTTCTAGTCCTGCTAGAGAGGTAATAATCTGTATAAGATGCGAATAGAATGAGCAACGGATTGCTACAGAATCCCTTTTTACTGTTTATTTTTCATGATAAGCCTCTAATAATTGTACATACCTGCCTTATTTGAGAACATGCTTAAAAATCACTCCCACAGGAAACTGTAGTCTTGCCATCTTGTGTAGGAATACGATGTAGCTGTGATGCTGCCTTCAGTTTCTGCACATGAAAGACGTTTTGATGAAAAATATGTGAAACTTTTGGTTGAAAATTTGCAAGTGTGAAGAAAGTTCTTAAGATATTCATTGGTGTCTTTTATAATATAGGTAAATCACTACCTTTTTTAAATACTCTTGGTTTTAATTGTGAAACTGCTTTTGAAGCCTTATGCTGGGGTGACAGTAGTAGTAGAGGAGAGGGAAAATCCTTTTAGCTTGGAAGCATGTCCATTTCTAAGCCATCAGTGTAGTGGAGAAGCCTGCTCTTTAAGCATTTATTTTATAACGCACAGAACTATCATTTTATTTCATGGAACAGTCTGTACAGTATTTAGTCTACTTTTTACATATGGCTAATTTGGTTGAGGGAGCCTCAGGAGTGACTAAAGACAATGGAACATGTCAGGTCTTTGCATCCTATAGTGGATTCTCTTAGTGACTAGACTAGGTAAAATTCTGTCTTACCATTGATAAAACATTGCATCAGGAAATCACGCACATAGTTTAATAGTAAAAATTTTTTACAGGCCAGAGTTTGAAAACGATCATAGTCATAGTGTTTCTATGAGAAGCATTTCCTCATTGGTTAACAACAGTAGGTTAATGCTAGCACTTCCATGCTTCCTTTCACATACTAAAATTGTCTAGTGTTCTCACTTTTCTGTGTATAAGCATGTGTACTGTTAGGAAGAATATTTTTTTAAGTATATGGTATATATGTATGTATGAGATACATTGGGAGTCTTGTATTTCTTTGCTGTGTAACTTCGGAGAATTAGTGTTTACTCTATGAAAATTAAAATGTAGTCAGCCATTTAAACTGCCTAAATTTAAAGTTATTTTAGCCAGAACAACAACAAAAAAGAGCCCCAAAACATTTGTGTGTGTGCTAATATCTAACTATTTTTATGTTTTTTTCATTTTTCTTATATTTCTTTTATTTCAGTGTGCAACTATGTCGCACTCTCAGTGAAAACAAAAGCCATGATAACATGGGTTTCAGAGGTAAGTTGTGTGGGTTTTTTGGTTGTTTTTAATAAAAAAAAGCCTGGAAACAGTTGATCATGGTACCTCTGCATGTATCTGCTTGGAACATTCATATACGGTGACCATTAATGCGTGCTAAAGGCAAATACTACAAATAGTAAGGCAATACAAACATCCACAGCTAGGCTTGTTTTCAGATGTTCAGGTGAGAGATTACAGTAGTAAATGGTGGCGGGGTAGTCCGGTATTTGGTCTATGCTGTAGAAAATGGCATTCCATTTGCAAACTCAATGTACAACTAGATTTTATTCTAAAAGTTAAATATATGAACACTAATGTATGCAAGTGTGATTGGATACTGCAGAAAGTAATTTTTATAACAGTACCTGAGTTACAGACTTTCTCTCCTTTGTTAGTGAAAGACACTGCTGTCTTAAACTTACGCAAGTTTTAAATTCTTGCTTTMAGAAATCTTTGGTGTTTAAAGAAAAATTAATTTTTTGTTTGCTTTGCAGAAAGTGTTGGAAGAAAAGCTTCCATATTACTAAGACCACAAACGTGCTATGCTGTTTAGATAGTGTTTTGGGTTCTCGCTAAAATAGTCATAATGGGTAATTGTAATAGCAGAAAAGATAAACTAAGACATTTCAATGTAAATTATAAGTAATATTATTAAGTAAGAAGAATTTATTGTTCAACAAAGCAAAATCACTATTCCCAAAGTTTTTGAAGAAAGGCCACCAGATGGTCTCTGTTCTAGACAGAGGTTGACAATTTCTATATGCTGTCGTCTTTTTCTTTGTCCTTGCTGTCAGGATCTAAAAGATCCAGTGGGAATGACTAGATAGATACATGCAGTGACTATACTGGAGGAATTAATAGACAGTAGAAGTAGTCGAAGTCCTTCTGGTGATGGAAAAAACCCTGAAAATATGGATAATCTGGAGTGAGGTACAGGGTTGCTGCCTGCTAAGAGTTTATTTGAGTCCACGTGACCTGGATCCTGTTCTGAAAACTGCACTGGCACTTGCATTTCTGCCTTTTAGTTCCAGAAAGATATTTATTGAAGTCCAATATACCACAGGCTTACTGAGGTAGGTCAGATTTAGCAGTGTACCTGTGTAAGAAATTCTCCACCATGTGGGGAGCCACTTGCAGAGGCATGTCTGAGGCTATGCTTATGGCTGGTTTGGGTTCACCGTAAATTGTTAAATTGGGTGCTGTGCCAAACTGTCCTTTTGAATTGGCCTTCAAAGTAGTAGAGTTATGTTTTACATAGAATTTATGTCTAAACCAATGCTGCTATATTCAAGTCTTTAGCAACTAGTGTTCTTTGCCAAAAGCGCTGTGATGGGTAAAATTAACCTGTCCACTTAAAAAATAAATCTGCTTTTAATGCAGCTACAGTGGTCTGCAGTCACCAAGTTATTGAGTACTTGGTTTAAGTCATTAAGGTCTGTAACTTGTACACCCATTGCAAATATTGTTTATTGAGCAAACCACATGGTACAAGTGCAAGGTGAAAGCATGGGGTTTTATTATTTTTCATATACTAAAAAGCATAGCAACATTGTGGCGTATTATTTAAGAACAATTTTTTACGAGTTTACCATAGCTGTTTTTGCAACCGCCATGTTTAACATTGCAAGATTTTTCTCAAATGCAGTACCTCTGTTTAGTGTTTCAGCTTAAAGTAAGCTTTTGTAAAACAGCATTCTTCAGTTATGGGAGACTTAAAAAAATAAAATAAATAAATCCTTGTTAAGTGTTTTTTCTCCAATTAAATTTTACTTTCTCCTAGAGAAATGATTTTTGAAAGCATATCTGTGATGAGATATGATTAAGAAAAAGTACTGGAATGTTTTCTATGTATTATATTTTTATATATGTGTGTATATATATGTATAGTATGATATTTATGTGAATTAGAAGTTAAAGGTGTCTTTGTKAAACCAACTGCCAAGACTCAAGTTATTATGTGCAGGACTGTAGTTTTTCATCCCACTTTACTGTTATTCCATAAACTGTCTAGGGAAAGTGGATCATCTCTTACTATCTGCTTGTGTGAACTCTTAGATATTGATGCTCAAATTTAATCTATCAGCAGTAATAAAGTAATCCCCCTCATTGGTAAGAGAAGCATATCCCCTTTACTTGCAGGGTGTCTGAAGTCTACAGCATTATTGTAAACATTGCTTTAAAAGTTAGACCAAGGATTACCTAATGTGTTCCTTAATCATCTGTTTTCTTTCAACAGATACCCAACAGGCTTTGTATGAGCTTGCGTACCATGTTGTCAGAGGAAACTTAAAGCATGATCAAGCCTCTAATGTTCTTGGTGATGTCATAGTAAGTATACAGCTGTAATAATTGCATACTTACTAAATTTTCAGTTTGTTATAAAAGTCTGAATGAAAATCAAGCAGGATAATATTCAACAGACTTGTTTTCCCATGTCTAAAAAGTCGTTCTTGTCAAGTCCTTTTTCTTCATGTGTATGCGCTTGAAAAATATATGTAGCCTGTCAGGGTTTTGTTTTTTCCCCTGCTTTTTGTGGTGAGGAATAGATATATTCCTTTTAGCATAAATTAAAAATTAAATAATTTTTTAAGGGCATATGAAGACTGGAGTTTTTAATAAATGCTAAAAATAGATTTCACTTGCTTATGCAGCATGTCTGTAATGCCACCTACTGGTTTTTACAATTTACATCTTTCTTACAGTTAACAATGTGCGTCTGCCATTTTGCTATTGAGATGTCTTAAGTCCCATGACTTCCTTTAAAATAATGCATTAGACTTATTTTTTGTTTGAAAAAGGTTTTTCTTAAAATGCTTTGAATAAATACAGAAAGTAGGGAAAAGAGTGTTTTCCTCTAAACTTCTAAGGTTACCAAATGTTGGTGTTCCAAAAAACAAAAAAACCCCTACCCCCCAAAAAAACAAAACTGAAAAAATCTTCTAAAAATGATTTCTTATTCTTTGTAAGTTCTTAGATTGCTGTTTTGACATGTACAGAACATTAAGAAAAAATACCTTTTGCAGTAATCTATTCTAGGATAACCTTTTTAGGTTTTTAAACTTCTGCATTGGGTTTAAGAGAAGTCAAGGCTGAAGTGCACCTTGCTGTTTGGGTAGCATGTGCTAATGCTTGATCTTTAGTTACTGTAGGAAATTGTAATTTGTTTGGTGCCTGAGAAAGTATGGTTTACTGTACAGGCTGGTGCTGCTCTTCAGACAGGGAGTTACATTGTGCTAGAGAAATGGAGGTAGTAACCAGAGGGTTTTGTCCCTGGCCACTAGATACTCTTTTAAATTACATTAAAATGTTATGTTATTTCATTACATATCAATAATTAGTACAGCACTTATGTTAGATATTAGKCAGTAATTGAGCCTCTTCATTATTAATTAATATGAACTATTAATTATTATTAAAATAATTAGTAATAATCTGCATTATTAATTAATCTGAACTTACTGTATGATGAAGTGGTATTTTATGTAATGGAATAAGACTTTTCTAAGAGTACGTATTGGAGTTTCTGTATTCACTAAATGTGATCTCTTTCCTTTTTAGGAATTTCGGGAAGACATGCCTTCCATCCTAGCTGATGTATTCTGCATATTAGGTAAGTTGGGTTCCCTTCCTTTCAGCATTGCGACAGATTTGGAGAAAATACATGCTTTGTGCGTTTGCTTGTTGACTTCTTCAGGAAATTTCATTAAATCTGTAAAGCCTGACTTCTCTTTACAAAATGTGTTGATTCTTCCTCAGTGTATCTGTATCTCAGTTGTTAATGTCTTTTCATTCTGCTTTGTTCTGTTATAGTTTCCAGAAGTTTACCTATTAAAGGCAGTGGAAATTGATCTGCCAAGAATAGTTAAAAGGAGCTAGCTTGTAAGAATGTTGGATGTTAGCTAATGGAATCAGTGACTTAGTGTTGTTATCATTCTTATAAGTATTTGAAATAAAAGTTGACTTACAGAATGTGTTCTGTAAATATTTTTATCTGTACAGTCACTCTTAGTGAAATGGAGCTTGTACTAATTGTCCAGAAATCTAAAGGCAAACGACATCATTTGCCAAGTCACTATCTGCCAACTGAGCAGGCTTTAAAGATGCATACTTCTTATTCTGGTAATAACTTCTGGATTTTTATGTTGTAATGTTGATCCAAAGCTGTTTCTCTCATGTTTTTAGAATTTTAATCTTGTATACTTTTTTCCAGATCATAGTTTTAACTGCTTGCAGTTTCTATCCTGTTCTATGTCTCTATGGTTTTTCAACAAATTTCAGCAAATTCTTTTGACAGTCTGCTCATCACAGATCCTGGTTTGTTCTGTATACTGAAGGAGTGTGGTGTCTTCTGTGCTGTGGCTGCCTGTGCAGAGAGGCACCTAATTAAGTTTGCATATGCAGCCTCAGTTCTGTAACACCTAAATGATGAATTTTGACTTTGTTTTATTCATAATGTTTCATTCTGTGTACTTGTATCGTCTTTTTGTAATAATTAGTTTTTATAATGCAGTATTACACTGATACCCTTTTGGTTTTTAAGCTGGGTTAGAAAACTTAGATTAGTTGCTTCTTGAACTATTTGAATAACTGAAACTAGTGTATTTGTCTGCCGGGTTCTCCCCCCCCACATTGTGGGGTCCCCCACCCCATTTTTTGGTGTTTACCTCCCCCCTCGCCCTGTTTTTTCTTTTCGTTTTCTTTTTTTTTTCTTGGTTTCTCCCCCCCTTCAAATTAGTATGTAGCCAAATGCCATGCCTCCACTCGTAGCAGAGAAGTAGTATGGCTAAGGAGCTAGGTTTCAAACTCTGGGACAAAGGACATTTGACAATTTCTTGCTTGTTTTTAATGAGTTTCCTCAAACACTTTTTCCTTCTAACCAGTATTTGCTACTATCAGGATTTTTTTTTTTTTTTCTAATGTCGTCATCTTATAGTTAATGTGTTTCAGTATATGAGAATTTTGATTTATCTACTTCATCCACTCATCCACATTCCCTGGACTAATTTTTTTTCTGCAGATTCTTCTTTGGCTGAGAGGCTTGGCTGCTAGGGTCCAGACTGATCTGGCAAGTCTGTTGCCTCCACTGCCACCCTGCTGCATCATTGGTTTTCAGTCTGTTTGGGGGCTTCTTTCTCAGATTTTTGTTGTTGTTTTCTCTATGGGTCTAGTTTTTCTGTGGGTATGTGTGTGGGTTTTTTCTGTGGTTTTGTTTTTGGTTTTTGTAATGTCTGCCTTGCATTCTTTTATTGAGTTTTCCACTCCTTTTGTAGCTCCTCGCTTCCTGTAATGATGTGCTTTTTTTTAAACTACTTTAGAGAGGTGTGCTTCCTTGGCCATTGTTTTATGGCCTGTCTTCCCATAGGAGTGAATTTATGAATTSCATTCAGTAGTTGACAATGCAAAAGAAAAGAATGGAAATACAGAATCATAGCTAGTAAAAGACTGCAGACCAGGCTGTAAATGGCAGTTACTCTGAAGACACAGGGAAAGGGACTAGAACATCACATTAAGGCTAGGATCACGCAGTTCTTTTCAGCAATTCGTATTTCTCTTCTTTCATGCTTATTATTGATTCCTAATGCTTGCCGTAAACCTTATTGCAACAGAGAGGAGGGCAAGAAAAATTATTATGGCGTTCCTCTGGTTTCTGTTTTACCTTCTCATGAGATCTGTGGATGTGTGAGAATTGTCATCAGAATACTATGTGGACCTCAAGGTGGATGAGTAGGTGGAAAGTGGCGAGAAGCTAGCATGTTATAAACGAGCTGCTTTGCACTGTGTTATCATTAGCATTTATCGGAACAGTTATAAAAAGAAGAAACTCTTATAAATCCCACAAGTAATGATTTCTTTTTTCCTTTTTTTCCATCTTATTTTATACTAGATATTGAAACAAGTTGTTTAGAAGAAAAAAGTAAGAGGGATCATTTTACCCAACTGGTATTAGCCTGTTTGGTAAGTTGGCTTGCTTGCCTCTTTTTTTTTTTTTTTTTTTATTTTTTTTTTTTTTTTTTAATTTTTTTATTATTTTTTCCCTTTCCCCCCCAAAAGGCTATTACAATGTTTTAACAAATTCCCAAATACTTCAAAAATACATCTTCAAAACGTTATGGTAGAGCGATATAGTATAGTTGTCCCTTAAATTCTTTRAAGAGTTTTGAGAGAACTTAAATTTTTCCCTCTGTCAGTTCAACAGAAATTTTGCTTCTGAAATATGTTCTGAGTTGGACTTCTCCTTTATGCAACCTCCTCTGTCTTTAGAAGTGGCATTCCTAACCACATGTAATAAGCTTAAGTTAAATMGTTTCTCAGTTTTGTCCACTTCTATGTTTGAAGCAGAATGCGTTTAGTATCATGGTATATTATGATATTTGAACTTTTTTTTTTRTAGTCAGAATGCATATGTAGCCTAAAGTAATAATCGGATGGTTTCTAGGTCTTTGTAATTGACAAATTTGATGTATGTTTTTGGTGTTTTTTAGTATCTTGTGTCTGACACTGTCCTAAAGGAGCGTTTAGATCCAGAGACACTGGAGTCATTAGGACTTATCAAGCAGTCTCAACAGTTCAATCAGAAATCTGTTAAAATAAAGACAAAACTGTTGTAAGTTTTGGCGCAAGGGTTGTTTGGGGAGTGGGTGGGGAGGGGCCACATAATTAGTCTGGTACAGTGTTTTCTAACKATGTGTAATGTTTCTTTTAATAAGATACTCGATTTTCTTTAGGAAATGTGTTTTGTTGCACTTTAACTTGTCATTGACAAAAGAACCTCGTTAGTCCTCTTAGTTTTCAAACTCTTGAGAAATGTAACATCTTTTTTAATGTCACCTATTGCTATGGCGTTTGCTACAGTGATTCCATATGTGCCGATTAAATACTTAATATTTAATTTTATTTGTGACAAGTTGAACTTACAAAGTATAAGAAAGTTGTTCATTGCTGTTGCATCAGTTTAGCATAGGCATTTGTTTTCATGAATAAGCAAATGTAGTTATGTTAGTTTTGGCAACACAGGATATATTTTTGTGGTGTACATTTGGTTTTTGTCTCTGCATGCGATGTTTCAGTCTCAATCTCAAAGAACACCACTTGAAACTAGARTAGGTCCTTAAGCATGGACTGTTACAGTGCAGTTCTCCAGCATAGTGTGTAAGAACAAGCTTTACTGTTAAGTAAAGAGCTGGATTTGTTTGGAGAATGCTCTCTACCTTGCAAGTATTCATTGTACTCCATTCTATAATTTTTGCAGCAGCTCAAGTAAATTCCAAGTTCTTAGAAATGTGTTCAAAATTAGCATTTTGTATAACAAATTTAATATTGATAAGAGCATAAATAAGCTTTACTCTGGATGTGTGTTACACAATAGTGTTCAATTTCTGTTTATTTGCAGTTATAAGCAACAGAAGTTTAATTTGTTAAGAGAGGAGAATGAAGGTTATGCAAAGCTCATTGCAGAACTGGGGCAAGACTTATCTGGAAATATCACTAGTGATTTAATCCTTGAAAATATCAAATCTTTAATAGGTAAGAAATTTGCTGAAGGAATATGGGCACTGGTTTTTCTACATGGTCTGGCGACTACAGAGGGTTACTTTAGACTACTGTTTGAGATAATCTGTGGATCAAATAATATGTCATGCAGGCGTGTAGTGTGATAGTAACATGTATTGGTAGATCACTTTGGATAGAATTATGACATTTGGAAGTTCCTGTTTCTGTGGCAAAATTAATTTTGGGAATGTTGTGTAGTTAAACTTAATTTAGATACTGAATTTACAGTACACCTCAAATATGCATGCTGTGATTTTGATTCATTTCAGCAGTATTTTTTGAGGATGCGCTTATCGTCTCTTAGCAGGCAGACTGGAGCGTAACAAAGTAATGCTTTTTGCTATTTTAAGGTACTCGGTTCAATGCATGAATATTCTTTTAGTCTTGAAGTTGAACAAGTGATTCCTTATGAAGAGAAATGAGAAGCAGTAAATGTTCTTCTTTTACCTAGTTCTGTTTGTGATTTGTCCATATTTCTAAGTTGAGTCTTGGTGAGAGTGTCACAATCAAAGTGCAAAATACATTAAAAATAGGAAATATCTGTAATTCCCCATGTTTTGCACTTCCTTTTTGAATGAAGAGTTTTATACAATATATTGATGTTTGCACCAATACCTGTTTCATATGGTACCAGTGCAGTAATGGTCAAAAGGCTATGCTACTACTTTATAAAAGATGATTTTTCATCTATCACAGAATTTTGCCTGAGACTGTCAAATCCCTGTAATAATACTGCTTGTTTTGGATGAGAGCTAGAGAAGAGGATGGTTTTGCTAGTTATTACAGTAAAAAATACACACTCAGTTTGAGGAATTTTATAACAAAACATTTTTCTGTCTTCTGGAATTTTAGGAATTGCAAATAGATGTCCTATAAATTGTCAATTCTTTTGAAGTACTGACTTGCAGTAGGTCCTGATGTAGTGAAAATGGCTTTTAGGAAGGAAAGAATGGTGCAGTTCTGTATCTGCATAGTGGATGTGCCTGGATAAAACTTCGCATGGCAAAATGAAGAAAATAGTCTAGTTGTGGATTCTTTTGATATAAGTAATATTTCTGTCTTGAGCATGTCTCCTGGAGTTTTGGTGGAAAAGTTTATATAGTGAAGTACAGGTATGATTACAACATTGGCTTACCTGATCTATATTCTTGCTCTTGCTCCATCAAAATAAATGAACCGTTCTCACTAATGCTAGCAATAATACTGAATTGATAGGACAGTACAACCCAGTGGATCAGGGTCTAGCTCAAACCAGAACAATTTTTGGGGTGTAAAATAATTTCTAGCTGGCTGATTTGTGTGACTACATGAATATGTGTGCCAGTACAAGGGGAGAGGAAGCAGCCCATACCTTTTGCTGGCACTGTGGTATTAGTGAGGTTGGGTTTTTATTTATTAAATGTTCACCTTAAGATGGTAATTCCTAGTTTTTCTGTAATCTGAAGTGAAAGTCCTGTTTAGTGTCTTTGCCTAGTTCAATATTCAACATAAGTCAAAATGATCGATGCTGTATTTAGAGATGATCCAGATTATTTTGCTGTAGATAAATCCAGGCTCAATTTTAACTGAAAAGAAGTAACTTTAAAAACTAATGCATGTGTGATTTAGTAATAGAATGAAGATGAAAAGTAGCAATGTTAAGCTTTTCTACTCTGTTCTTCTCCACTAGGATGTTTTAACCTTGATCCTAACAGAGTTTTGGATATTATCCTAGAAGTCTATGAGTGCAGGCCTGAGTATGATGACTTCTTTGTACCACTGATAGAGTCTTACATGTACATGTGTGAACCTCAAACTCTATGCCATATCCTTGGGTTCAAATTCAAATTTTATCAGGTAATGTATTTCCATTCTTAATTTTTCTTTTTGGTGGTTGGTTGTACTCAGTGTTGAACTGCAGTCAGTGATAACAGCTTTTTGCTGCAGATTTCCTCTTTTTTTTTTTTTGTTTCCCACATAGAAATTAATTTGTAAGTTGTAAAATTCCAGTATTGAAAGCAATAATTGTATGATTTGAGTGGAAGTCTCTAATATATTTTAGAGAAGAATGCTTAGCATTCTCCAAGACCGCTGAAAACAATCTTGATACCTTCCATTTGAACTTGTATAGTTATATAAGGACTGGCATTAATAAAGAAACTGTACCTTATAAACAAAAGACTTGTTCCCAGGAGTGAAGAGCATGTTTGCAAGGGAGTCATAGTTGATATTTGATAAAATATTCAAGGTTTTTTTAAATGTATGGTTAGGAATTGCGTACAAGCACCATAAGGTGTGTGAAGATAGTTGAATGTTTTTGTTTCTGAAATTTCTGATTGTGTATCACAGTGAAGTCTAGTGGCTTTGGAGTAATAGCAGTTAAATAACATGATAACAAGGAGAACTGTGGGTTAATACGTTTCATCTGAACTTTGAGTAGCTGCTTTTCTGTTTCGTGACCTTCTGCAGTGGTCTGATTTGCTTTTTTCTTGAATTTGCAATCCTGTCCTTCTTAGGATCCAAGTGGTGAGACGCCTTCCTCCTTATACAGAGTTGCTGCTGTCCTTTTGCAACATAATCTCATAGATTTGGAAGATCTTTATGTTCATGTAAGTGACACTGCTACTCTGTCAAATGCCAAAACTAAGAAAATTTTAAAAAGAAAGCCAGATATTTAACCCTATTCCTAAAGCTTCAGATTCAGGACATACTGTGTAATACCTGTATATGTACATGTTTAATGTCTTTTAAAATTTCCAGCACGTTCTAATGCCGCGTATTCAAATAAACACACACTGAAATACGAATGCTGATAGACTTCCTTTGAATTATCTGTGTATCATCCTCCAGATTGTTTACCTTCTGCCTGAATAGGAGATAGGAGGTAAATGCCTGAGTAGGCTTTAAATGCCCGAGTAACCTTCCTTAAGAACTAGAGTGTTTTGCTTTACAAGATCAATTTTTGAAAAAAGTGGTAGGACAACCAGCTCCTAACATTCTCTGTTTAGTTTACTAGTAGGATTTTTTTTTTTTAAACTCTTACATATTCCTGAATAGGCATCTCATTCCATCTACAAGAATTCTGACCATTTGTTAGGTTGAAAGAGGAAAATGGAGTTACATGTTCAGATTTAATCAGAGACACTTATCCTCTCCAGTCTGACAGTCTTATCAACCAACCAACATACCAATTTGGCAGATGATAAACAGAATGTTACATTTATCAAAGTAATTTTACATTATACATGAATTTTTAGTTTCAGAATATCCATAGATATTTTAAGACTCTTAACTCTTCCATTGAAATCAAGGAAGTGAGCTCCAGTTACAGTTATGGAAGTTTTGGAATGTAGTCCTGCCATTAATTTGTGTGGCAGTTAATAGCATTAGTCACAATCCGACTTGTCAATAACTGTCTGTGGCTTCATAGGAGTATGTTGGCTAAAAATGTGTCAGGTGGAGCAAGAGTACGAGTGCACATCTCAGATAATCAGTGTGGAGGGAGGAATGCATGATAATAATGCTAGTTTGTTAAGGAATGTTTGTGAGCTTACAAAACAAATGCTCAGATTCAGAATTAGTGGCCTGTGCAATCTCAACTCAGACCTGTATAGGTATGGGCATGTTTTCTGACAGTCTCACAGCTAGAATGGTCCCTGCATTCATTTATACTGTTCACCTTCATCATGTTGATTCTCAGTCTCATTTTTAATCTACTTTCATTCCAGAATCTCTCTGCCAGTCTCTCTGTCTGTCTTTTCATGTTTGGGATGGCATTTTTTTCCTCTTTTCAGTTCAGGCTTAATTTAACTTGCTATGGGAGTTTCAAGAAAATAATTAGTGTGTAGGTGTTGAGTCTTAAGTGGTATATATTGTGCAGCTCCTATACTATAGCAGCTGCCAGGATTATCGTTCATATCAAGAATATTCTCCCCACCTCTGTCCTCCCTTCCCCTTCCAAGCCTGTAAGAACTGTTTTCTATTTGTGTATATATGCACACAGCCATATATAATATGTATTGCATCCTGAAGGTATGATTTACCCCTGAAATTCCACCCTAGGTATTCCTTGGTGAATCTTAGTAGRTTGCCTGTGTTTTCAAATGAGAACAGTGTAGCTCTTTAAACCTTTTACCTTTCCAAGTGGGATTCTTTTTTCCCCAAATCTCTATGAAATCAAGGAATTCTACTATCTTTTCTCTGAAGAAGGTGATGCTTAGTCTTTCCTTCTTCTACTGTCAGTTTGGGAGCAGAGAAAACAGTAAAAATCTTCCCTTGTTAAAAACAATAGAAGAAAAGATTACTGTATCAAAGAGGTCATGACTCTACAGTAAGTTTTATTACTTATTTGCAGTTGAAGTTTGAGCATGATTTTAGGAATCAAATTGAAGTTTGGCTTTGTCAGAAAAAGAGCTTTTCTTCTGTCTCACAACTTGACCTTTTAATTTTTGAGTGTGGGGTTATATTCCTCACCCTGATCGTTCTCAAGTACAAGACTATGCTGAGGTTTTATCGTACTAGATATCTCTTAATGTAAGATGGTTTTTAAGGAACATATGTTACATGTCTTTAACCCACATTGCTGATAAATAGGAAATCTGGTAAGCTTTAAATGGTATTCCTTTAAAATAAAGTGCAAGCAAAATGTGTGTCTAAAAGGGTTACCTGGTTTTCCTTGGTGATGAATTTTTTTTTTCCTTTAGATGCGCAAGTGAAAACTTATGCTTTTGAATATTCACTTTGTTTTAAGGCACTGAATTTTGTAAATGTTATCATCAAGTATGTGCATAATTGTCACCATACAGTTACAGCTGAACGGTAAATTGAAGAGGGGAAGGTGAGCTTATACAACTAATGGTAGTGAGGAAGTAGAACAGTATTATTTCTCATGAGTCCTTGATTTCAGAATAGTCTGTTAATAGTATACTTCCTTGTTGGGATGATGGTAGCAAGGAAAAGAATCTTTCAGGGAGTAAGTTTATCTGATGAGTAACAAGGACGGACAAACTTCTGCTGCAAGCTCAAGTGATCAAAAGTAGCAGTAGGTCACTTTAATTTTCACATATAATGTTTGTTCTGTTATTTTAGCTTCTTCCAGGGGATAATGCCATCATTGAGGAACACAAGCGAGAGATAGTGGAAGCTAAGCAAATTGTCAGAAAACTTACAATGGTCGTCTTATCCTCTGAAAAGACTGAGGAAAAGGAGAAGGAAAAGGAAAAAGAGGAGGAGAAAACTGAAAAGGTGTGTGGCTGTGAATAGTTTCCTTTCCAGAAAATTACTTTAAATTATTTTAAACTAAACATAATAATTGTTATGAAAACATTTTTATATTCATTTGAAACATAGACAGGTACGTACTTTTTGGAAGGCTCGTGTCTATCCTCTGGTTGCACTTCTGTAATATTGAATGTGCAAAAATGCATGGTTTGGGGTTTGTTCTGGATTTCTCTAGGTTTAATGTTCTTGGTTCAATGGCTAATTAATTTTTTTCCTCCCTTTTTGTTGTATCAGCTCCACTAAGTATGTCCCAGCATTCATATACTTCACAATCTTTAACAACTGTGTTTTCTAGGACCCGTGGYAGTATAATCCTAAATATCCTTAAAAATAAGGACATTAGTAAGAGTTTATTCCTTATTTCTCTCAATCAAGAATTGGGATGTAAAGAATTGCCAGACTTAGGAATGCTGGTATAATTACTCTCCATTGTGGAAAAAGGTTTTAACTGAGCATTTTTAATTGTAATGTCCACCGTGCTTTCCATTAGATCTGTATCTTTTTATGTGTAAATGTATACTCTTTATTTAAGGTACTACTATGTCATGTATTGTTCATGTTGCCCTAGGTCTAATTTGTTTCAGTGTGTCCAAGCCTTACTTTAAAAACAAAATTATTTMATGTCTTAGCAGCCTTTCTGTTGTCATCTTCATTTGAGTGTCTAAGTACTGCTCAAACATCTTATCTAAAAAAAAAAAAAAAGTAAAATAAAAGCTTGATATTTGCGTTTTATAACTGGTGTACTGGAGAGGGGGGAGGAGTCCATCAGTCTTGACAGTTTCTGTTCTTAATTTTCTGTGTCCTGGATTCATTATATCAATTTGGTTTATCTACTTATTCCTATTTGTTCTACCCCACCTTGATACTGTATGTCTCTGACCTTTCTTCCATTTTTCTTGCCTAGCTTGAAAAATCTAATTTCGTTTTCTTCCCTCAGGCAGCTGATATAGTCACTGCTCTCTGGCTCTCAACTGCAGCCACATCTGCTGCTTAAACTGATTCCTTTCACTAGCTTTAAGTTTCTGAGCTCCCTCCCACTCATTATTTTAATATCCCTTTTGATTATGCCACGTTGCCTTGGTCCACCTTCTCTGCAGTCAGATGACGCTGCCTGGTATTCTCTGAAGTGTGCATGTCACCACATTCTGATGGAAAACCTAAACTCTTGATGGGACGTGGGGAGTGTGTGTATTGCAAGTAATGTCAGAAGAATTAAGACAGTTCTTATGGCTAAGCTTTAGAATTAAGAACTAGGGAATTTTAAGCTCTAGCAGAAACTGCAACATTTTTCTGAAGGATTACAATGACAAATAACAAAGTCTGAGCCTGTGTGATGGGAAAATAGAGAGCTGTACTTAACAAAAACARTTTCTGTGACTCTTTGCACGCTGTTATGCAATACATGCTGTTTCTTGAAAAGCTTGTTTCTGTGTTAGTATTTTTGTATGTCATTAGCTGTGCTGTTCATAGCAATTAGTAGAGTAACTACATGTGAAAGCTGTTGACTGTCTAAATTTGAGTACTTTGTATCCAGTGTGCAGTTTTAATGTACAATTTTTAATACAGTACCATGGAATAAATGCCTGGATAAGGAAAATAGTGTTTAACGATTACTGACTTAACTTTTCTTTTAAATTCACAAAGTGCTTATTTTGTGTGGTTAAAATTTATTATTGTCTCATGACTCTAATATGAATAATTTAGTATTGGCAAATGCATTATCTACTTCTGCCTTTTAAGAGGCATTTGACATAACTGAATAATAGGGAGATACTTGAGAGGTCACAGAGCTCAGCGGTATGACTAGATTTGACAGCAGTTCCAGACTGACTCTTCTCTGTGCCATGCATGCTTTYGCATTTGGAAAGCACGTTTCGGAAAAGCTTGCTTACCTAAAGAGAGACCCAGTCAAGCAGCATGCATGTGTGTGAGCAGTGACTGCTTTGGAAATKAAATAGAATAATAACACATAAAGCCTAGAAAGACTCTGTGAGTAGAAACATGGATTCTAATATAGTTAGTAATCACCCAAAAACCCCAAATCACCAAAAATTTGGTGTTTAGTATCGAACTTTAACTGGTATGTTCATACTAATTAAATAACTGGTTTATGATTTTTTTTTTGTAATAATATGACTTTTAATTTAAGAAGTCTATTGTATTGAACATGGTTTTCAGCCTTCCTGCATATACTGCACAAGTAAAGTTTTCAAATGCTTCAGTAAAGGATCAGCATACCCTTTTGTTAACGTAATATATATTGACTTAAAAAGACAATCCTTGACATCAAAGGAACTTGAAGTAGTTACATGGTAAAATAATATTAGTGTGCTTTTCTCATTGCACATGTATGTCTTCAATCTTTCAGAGGCTCATCTTGTTCTGATGTGCAGATACATTTTTTTTTTTTTCCAAAGGAAAGGCTAAAATTTTGTTACTACATAAGTTCAACRTGAATATAGAACATCTTGTTTTGTTCTGAAACTTTCCTCTGCATGTTACTGTGTACTAGACTGTTTTCTATTTTCAAAACTATCAGAAAAAGTTGCCAGTGTTATAAAGAAGTTTTAAAAGGAAAAAAAAAATTAAAAAAAATCTATGCAAACTATAGAACCACAGAAGCGTCTGCTTTGTAATTAATTTTTGTTCTTGTCAGTCTGTCTTGTCTGTTTGTATGACTTAAAACTAGTTTTTTGCCTTAAAATGTTTAAACATTTTTGTCCTAGACTTGTAATCTTCCCTCCCTCGGTGTAAACATCATTTTAGGCTTGTAGTTACATACAGCTAGTTTGCAGTCACTATTCCTTGCCATTAGTCATTTAGTAATAGACTTTTACCTTGGGGACCAGGGAATACCAATTTATAACAATAAAATATATCAATACCATGCCCATATAAGAATGCTTCAAGGCATGATCTTAATTGTAAACTCCTATTTCCTTTTATGCCTATATTGCAAAATGGGATATTTGGAAAACTTCCCGTAGACCTGCATTTAAAACCAGACTCTCCCTAGAGTAGATGCTAATGTGAAACTTATGATACAGGCAAACTAAGAGACAGATAAAGGTTTTGGGTTTGGTTTGGTGGTGTGGTTTTTGTTGTTTGTTGTTGTTGTTTTAAATAATCTGATTTTGCAAGATAAATTCGTGCTTTTAAATCCAGAACAACACACAACGCAAAGGATTCTTAAATGCTTGCATTGTTCTTAAAATGTCATATAAAGAAATAAGCTGCAGTAGATTGTGACATTTTGAAAAGTACATGATCAGACATATGTCAAACAACTTACAAACTTCTGTTTTGAACTTTATTTTTAACTTTTTTCTTTGATCCAGATGTTAGGTTCTACGTGGACTGGTTCATTATTGCTTTTGAAGTGTGCTTATTGTCTAAATGTCTAGCTGAATTTTATTTTGCTTTTTTTTTATTACATAGTTGAAATACTAGGKTTTTTTTCTCTAGCTGTGGATTACAGCTGCATACTACTTAAGGAGAAATATTAAGAGGACTTTATGAATACACTTTTTCATTGTTTGTTATCTTGCAGCCTCCTGATAATCAAAAGCTTGGTTTATTGGAAGCTTTATTAAAAATTGGTGATTGGCAGCATGCACAAAGTATTATGGATCAGATGCCTCCGTTTTATGCTACTTCACACAAGCCTATTGCAATTGCCCTTTGCCAGCTTGTACATGTGACAATTGAACCTCTGTACCGCAGGTAAAGTGAAAAGTAGAATTCTGTTGCTACATAGGGGAAAACTACTATTTATTTATAAGCATGAATTCATTAATAAGCTTAACTGTATTGATACATTTCTAAAATTTTCATTTCTGTTTCATGTGAAATGCTGCACATCTTATTTTTCAGAGTTGGTGTACCTAAAGGAGCTAAAGGGTCACCAATTTCTTCTTTGCCAAACAAGAGAGCACCAAAACAAGCAGACAGCTTTGAGGACTTGAGAAAGGAAGTGTTCAACATGCTTTGTTACCTTGGTCCTCATCTCTCCCATGATCCCATTTTATTTGCAAAAGTGGTGCGCCTTGGAAAAGCGTTTATGAAAGAGGTTGGTATGACAGAACAGCTTGTCAAAACTTGAAAAATACCAATTCCTCTGATGTCAAAAAATGCTCAGGTCTTACTAATTGTGTATATATTCAAATACTGAAACATAAAAAATTTCTTTGACTAAGGACAAATTTGGAGAAACTTATTTTAATTCTTGATCATTTTTATGATCAATAAACATTTTTGTGAACAACTTAAGGCACTTTGGGTTTATAACCCTGAATATTTAGTGATAACTAATTTCCTGTTATGGTCTTCATCTTTTAAAACATTACCTATTTTTTTTTTTTTTTTTTTTTTTTTTTTTTTTTTTTTTTTTTTTTTTCCAAAAAAAACAGACATATGATACTAATTGCATGGAAGCTTTTACATTATTAGAGCGACAGTGTAGACAGTGGGGAACAATAACCTAATACACACCCAGTACTTACTTTCTGTTCCACCTGTTAGGTTACTTGGGAAGTAGGGGATGTTGAATCTTTTTAATCAGCGGGGTGTCCCCCTGTTCTGCCAGTTAAAATGCTGCTACTCTTGAACTTGTGTCAGTGATAAATCTCTGTTTGCCACTAAGGATGAGTTCAATGTGGAGATCTAAAACACCCTATAAAGCCTCAAGTCGCCAACCTTAGAAATAAAATGGCCTTGAGATTTGTTGTTGTCTTTTGACCATATCTTTATGACGTATATATTGAAAGATTGGTAGTATGACCTGTTTTAAAAGGCTGCAAGTTGAATTTATGTTCTGAACTCCCTTGGAATGTACTCAGTAGCTCAGACTGAGGCTAGTGATTTCCTCTGCTACTTTTCTGGCAGTTTGCTATTTGACTAGCAGTTTTTGTTTTATTTTCAAGTCAACAATAGAGGGTTTTTAAATCTTTTTTTTAAATAGCAGCTCAGAGAAACTTTGGAATTCATAGTTTTTGAAATAATTTTAAAATTATTATTAAAAACAAAAAAAAAAAGCCCCAAACTTAAAAATCACTATATTTGTTACCTAGCTTTTTATTTTAACTTACAACTGAAAGTTGGAGAGGTTGTTGATCTAAATGGTACTGGAGGGGAGATTTTCAGTTTTATAACTTTTTTTTCTTAAAAGTATTTTTTATTTCAACTATAACTAACATACCGGAATGTTCAAAATTTATGTACCACCTGAGGGGAAGCTTTCACGTCCAGCTGTACTTGATGATGCAGAGCTAGGAACACAGATAATTCTTGTGATTGAAGATCTTTTGTCTAACTTAACAGATTTTGGCAAGAGAGTTTGCTCTCATCAGGTTCCGAGATGCAATGATAGAGTGACAGAAGCTACACTAAGTTTGGGTTCCAAGTAGTCTTTGTAATAAAATCATGGTAACTTCAAGCATTTCCATCTTCCCCTACTTCCATATCTTTGTAGGAGGTATARTTTCTCAGCATCTTCTCATCCAGAATGATAAGATTTCCCAATAGTTAATACTCTTGCTTTATAGCATGCTTATTTCTTGCTGGCCTGTGAGAAGATTGATATTTGAGTGACATGCTATGCTGCACTGACAATGCAGTTAATTTGGAAATTATAATTTCAAGGGAGTAATTAATTTTACTGCTGTCAGCAGACTATTAGGACTACTTTGTAATTACATTCAAGTACTGAAGGTTTGTGAGAAAGCCCTTTTTTCTGTGGATGCGTACAGTAGAATGGAGGTTACTTGGTTATAGGAATCTCTCATGCAGTTTTACTGTAAATATATCAATATAATAGTTTAATGTGTTTCTGACAAGAATGAGCAACATTTTAGCTATTTGCTCTAGGTTGGAACTATGAAGAAATTCGTCAGTGACAGAGTGGTTAAGGTAACATAGGGAAAGTTATTTTTAATGCACTATTGCCATCAGCATGTTCTAGTTATGAAACTACATTTAACACACAGTAGAAATACTTATAACTGGAGGTGATTTTGACTGTAAGTTAACCCATACAGTAGTTTAAAAGTTAGACTACTAACATTGCACTGCGGCTTTCATGCTCAAGTGTACCTTTAAAATAATTGTGCACTTACTGGTGTGATAGCTTAATATGCTTTTCATGGTGAGTGGAACAAGAAGAGAGAAAAGAAAGTAATTTAATAATGAAGACTAAAAGCTTAAGAGGGTATTATTGTGAGAGAAAGATGGGGAGAATAATCTGTGGCTGTTGATAATTGGGTTGGAAGTCCTGGGGTTTTTTTTAGGTAGAAGGTGAATGCTTAGGGCATTTTTTTCCCTCTCTCCAATAAGAAATTCAGTATTTCATATATAATAGTAAGTTTCCTTGATGTTTTAGTTATTACCTCTTTTTGAACAAAAGTATACAAAGCCCCTATATATGTGAGCAATGCATTTCATCTATGCATTTGAATTTCTGTTCAAAAATATTTTAATGCTGACAGATCTGGAAAATTAAACATTTACTAGACATGTGGCCCTTCCGGTTTATGCTTTTGCTGAGGTAGCCTTGTTCTGAAACTGTAACTGTTAGTTAATTATGCTACAGTTAACATGACTGTCTTTGTTATAGTTTCAGTCTGATGGAAGCAAACAAGAAGATAAAGAGAAAATGGTGAGTTTATTTTGGAGGAAGGTGTTTTTATGTGAGATTGTAATTGAGACCAAATGTTTAATAACTGTACAACTCTTCTTCCTCTGTAGAGTTTTATGCTTTAACAAATGTACATTATAGACTTGTCTTGCTTTTTATAGGCAAGTTTGAGCCAGTCACAGGGGTGAGGTTTTTTTGTATTTCTGTCCTTTTTTTTCTTTCTCTCCTGCATTCCTCATACCTAATCTTGTTCTTTTAGTCCAGAGCATTCGGCTTCTTATTTGCTCAGAATCAGCTGGAGTACCTCCAGCTATTTATTCTATATACTTTTCATGGTGGCACCTTGTATCTTAAAGAATTTACTGGGGAAAAGCATAGAGAAAAAGAGAAATTAGAAGTAGGGGAGGTGTTTAATAGCACAATGACTAATTTTTCTTTATTGGCTAACTTATTTCTTTCTAAATTTCCTAATTTATTGAATTCTCAAGATTGGTCACAATGAAGTACCTTAATACATTGAAAGCAGTTGTCAAAATCTGTTTTCTCCTGTTGCACTTCGTGCAAGTCCACAGTATATCCATTTTTAAATGATGTATTTGATTGGAAAATAAGAGTGCAACTTGCTGAAAACTTCAGCAGCTTTGCTCAAATATCTTATATAGGCAAATAAAGTATTGACAGTATATATGGTCCATAAATTATCTAATAAAAGATTTATGATGGGAGATATTTTTAAGTCCTCTTTAGATTTTTGTTTTTGTTTAGGAAGTCTTAATYGTGTGGCAGACTTGTATTTTATCAGTCTGCTAAGATGTGCAATTGGTGCATATCTGCATAGCATGCATAGCATTGCTTCTGATGTACTTACTTGATAGTTACCTTGAGTTTTTTGTCTTTTATCTCAGGAGATACTGTTTAGCTGTTTGTTGAGTATTACCGATCAAGTCTTACTTCCGTCTCTTTCTTTGATGGACTGCAATGCATGCATGTCTGAAGAATTATGGGGAATGTTCAAAACTTTTCCATACCAGTACCGGTGAGTAGAATAATTTGTTTCCATTCTTTGGAAGTGGTCTCTTGAATTGTCAGTGCTAAAAATAGTTTCCCTTTATAATCTTTCAAGGTACCGTCTTTATGGGCAATGGAAGAACGAAACATACAATAGTCACCCACTTCTAGTGAAAGTTAAAGCTCAAACCATAGACCGAGCCAAATATATCATGAAGTAAGTTGTCTAATTCCATAAATAATTATCAACTGTGATACAATGTATTGCATGTCACCAACTGAAGAAAAAAAACTTGACAAATACATTCCCTTTCTAATCACTCAATAATTTCACTGATAATCCTTGTTCACAAAGTATTTAATGTACTGTGATTAAAAACTATCAAATAAGTAAGGATACAGACAAATTTGTTACCAACAAGRGTATTTCATCTGTGAAAAATGTCCCATTAAATTATTTAAAACCTTTTCCATGGGTATGCCGTTGTTTGATAAATTGCTTTGCTTATGCAAATGTCAGTGCAACATATTTTCTCTAGGTATGGAGACTCTTTAATCTGAAGAGTCTCAAAAATCTTGTCACAGTTTCTGTAGGTTTGAAAGTAGGGCAGTGAGTTGAATTGAATGGAATGATTCATTCTCATCTTCAAGTGGGCTAACAACAGATTTACCTCACATTTAATGTCTCTGACATGATTGTAAGGGACTTGGGTTCTCCATTTGTTGTTGCCAAAAGCAAATGCTATGGTTTTATAATGTGGATAATTAGAATCTTTCTACATAGGCAAGACAGAATAATTGTTACTGGGTAAAAGACTTTGGACTTGCAGCTGTGAAAGCTAGAAACAATGATTTTGATTCTCTTCTGACTTGCTGCATAGCTAGCATAGACAGTAAAACTTTACATCCCTTCTCTCGTACGGTGGATTTCAATTGTGCAGATGAGCCCCAGTGCTGTCAGTTGTTGAGATTGCTATGTGTACAATTTACTTCTGTGTGTCGCCTTCAGGTTTCATGTTAAGCTCCTATCTTCAGTAGGGAATGCTGTGGAAGTGTAATACAAATTAATATTGTTTTTCAATGAACAGAATGCAACAAATGCAAAATGGCTGATCTGTGGCTAAATTAAATTTGCAGGAGAGATTAACAGCATCACATGCTGGTTTTATATGCGGTATAGGTCCCACTGACAACTTCTGAATGCGAAGTGCTCGAAGTTGAAACTGGAATACAGTCCATAGTAATATAGGGACAATTGGTTTGTTTGTACTGTCTGCACGTTACAGGATTATAAATTTCAGATTCCCAGAGGAGTAATATTTCTATGCTTAGATTTCTTAAAAACACATCTGCTGGTAAGAATTTAATCTCTGCAGCTAATAAAGGTGTTATTTCACTGGAACTAACCTGTTGTTTTAGTATTCTTTTAGCTTGTCTATTGCAATAAAAGATGTTCTCTTTTACAGGCGTTTAACTAAGGAAAACGTGAAACCGTCTGGAAGACAAATTGGGAAGCTCAGCCACAGCAATCCTACAATTTTATTTGATTATGTATGTATTTGAATACTATTTCGTCCTAACAATAGGTATTAAAGTATAGGAAGGGACCTGCTGTCTTAGGGAGAGGGCAGTTCTAATTTCATTATTTTTTACTTTTGATGCAAATTTCAAAATATGGCAATTTGCTAGTAGTGCACAGATCTGAGATGCTAAATATGACAATAGCTCTTGAATAACCACAACTGCACAGAAAATTACATCCATTTTTTTAATAGGAGTAAAGTATTTAATTTGAGATAGCTGAGGTGGGTCTCAGAGGTACAGGGATGTGCTAATCAGGTTATGCAAATTCATGAAAACATAAAGCTTTGAAGTCTGAAATACACCTATGAAGTTGGGGAGGATTTTTAAGATTACTTGGTGCTACAGAATGCTTGAGAGGTGTAAAAAGGATGTTGATGGACCTCCACCTTATTCACAACTGTGACTTGTGATTATTGATCTACCAGTTTTTAGACTTTACTTGAAGAAATTAATACTGCAATACACACACACACGCGCGCACGTCATATACCAAAGAGAACATTCTAAAATTTGATTAATACAGTTTACTTGTATTCTTTCATGACCTAGGTTCGTTTTTTTTTCTTTAAGAGTCTTTTATTATTATAAGTAGCAACAAAACTCTTACTGCTAAGATTTAGGATTCTTAAGAAATCTTAGAAAAAAATGAGTGAAATGTTTTTGCGATTTTATTTTCTGATAATTGAAAAGAAAAATAATTATACAGAATTGTTTTTACATGTTAGAGACATGTTTCACTGATATCTCTAAGGTACTAGATAAATTAATGAGATTACCTATTACTTTGAAAGTGGTTTAGGACCTTCTGAAAAATTAATTTCAAAGGATGTTTTGTGTAGATTTTGAAGGCAAGCGTTGTTAAACGGTTTTGATTTATTATGTGAAAGATAAGGGATACTGTTCCTGTTCAGCTGAATGTCTTTTGTAACTTTCAGATTTTATCACAAATACAAAAATACGATAACTTAATAACTCCGGTTGTTGATTCACTGAAATACCTCACTTCGCTGAACTATGATGTCTTGGCATGTATCCTTTTATGTAAATCAATACTTGTAGTTACTGATAACGTTGCAGTTGTAGCCAGATTAAAACTGTTGTCTGTGAGTAAATATTATCTTCTATTTTTCTATTCTTGCTGGCTTTTACTGGAAATTTTAGTGATGTTTGCAAATAACTCTGTACTCTTAGTGGGTTACAGAACCCTCTATTCATTCTTTCACACTATGAAAAATATACTTTATTTTCAAGGGTTTTTTTAGTACTTTCACTCTGTTCTTGAAGGCATAGTGATCCTGTAAACAGTAAGGTAAATACTGCTTTTTAAGCTACCRTTTCTTTCATGATTTTGTTTTTTTTATACCATAACTATGTTAGTGGATCCCCTATATCATGCTTGCTATACTTGCATATCATGTTCATATATTACAAATTGTGGAGCTGGAAAAACAGGTCTGTGTAACTTTTGTTTTTACAAATTGAGGAAAAATATTCTCTTTAACTCCACTAAAGACTGTATCATTGAAGCTCTGGCAAACCCTGAGAAGGAGAGGATGAAGCATGACGACACTACAATCTCGAGCTGGCTGCAGAGTTAGTATTCTTGTTTTATTTATTGCATTTATGTTTAAAATACTTCACCTTCCCTATATCTAGGGGATATTGATCATTATGATTAATATTTCACTTGGATCTATCAGCTAATTTTTAAAATAAAACAGAGAGCTGGCAAGTTTAATCAATCGGGAAATATTTTTTTCTTTGTATTACAAAAATACATATATTGCTAACATTCCACATGTACGTCGTTAATGCTTATTTAATGATCAGTATCTCATGAGGTGCAGTCACAGCTGTTTCTCCTTGCGTTAGGTCTGGCTAGCTTTTGTGGTGCAGTTTTCCGAAAATACCCAATTGAACTTGCTGGTCTACTTCAATATGTAGCCAACCAACTGAAAGCTGGGAAAAGGCAAGTCTTGCACAACTGATCTTTATAAACTGAATTCTTACAATGTATTATTTGGGTGTTTGCTGATACATGGGCGCTTGATGTAGTAGTTAACTCTAGTAGTGGTAAAACTCCATTCATAATACCAGGAAGGTTAAGAAATTTAAATAGCAGAAGGAATAATATCCTCTTTAGTACATTATTTTTCCTCTAATTGTATAGCTGTGATATACTATTTCTGAAGTACTGATTTTTTCATCTGTAACTTATTTTAATACAGTTTTCTTAACAACTAACCAGACAGGGAAAAAACCCTGCCAGTCTGTAATATTGTCATAGAAATCATTGTGCGTTATTTAAAAAATAAGTATCCGTGATATAAAAGGGTGTGACTGTTACAGTTTTAGTTTTTTCTTTCTCATAATGTCTTCTCTGCAGGGATGGCTCTTAACATTTTAGTATTTTAAATATTTGTCTAATTTGTTTAATGGCAGTTGAATTGCTTCTTGATACATCAATGTTATCATAACTCAAAAAATTTTTTTAAACAAGATTTGCAATTTGAGTCTTCCTTTTCCTTTTGTCCTTCCATTGTCATCACTTAGTATTATTGTTTCATTTATTTATTTAATTTTAATGTGTTATTTTTATCACATAGGTGAGTATCAACTTTTTTCTATTATGAATCCCCATATGCTTACTGAAAGGCAGTTTACCAATGGAGATAACGCAGCATGTTATTTTAGGGTATTTACGTTGAGAAATCTAGTTTTTTCCCTTCCCTGCAATGTAGACACTCAGTCTCATGTGCTCCCATGTCCCCAATTTGTTTTGTATTCTGATGGTGGTACAATCACATTGAGCCACAGAGGAAGGGTAAGTAATGTTTCTTGTCTTTCCCCAGAATTAAGTATTAAGACTTCAAGTAATTTGGAAAAAGGAAAAAAAAAAAAGGGGGGGGGGGAACCCCCAAATTATTTTTAATACTCAGTTTAGTATTTGGGATTGTAGAAATAAAATGGATTTACCACTATGACCAGTTCCATAGGACTGGAGTATTCAAGCATTTGAATTTGAGTATATGCTGGTATTGCATAGTTCCTAGGCAGAAAACATACTTGTGGTTGGAACAGCAAACAAAAATATAAACAATATAAATTATTTAAATATAAAACTTTGGTTTGGAGGGCATGGGTCAACACTTTTTATAAGTAGGTCATACATTTCAGAAGTTACTGGAAAATATTGCTGATTTGAATGATCATGATATAATTTACTATACTTCTGTTGAGGAAAAGTAATTTCCCTTATAGAATTCAGAGCAGGAAGTACAGACTAGTCTCTGGACGGGATGATTATTGGAGTGTTTTGTATATTCTGTGTTTTAAGTAAAAAATAACCTCTCCAGACTAATTTTGTCAATAAATTTCTAAGGCTGTGTACTATTCTAGAGTTTTTTAATAAAATTTAAAATATTCCATGTTCATGAAATAACTTTATAGATACAGTATGAAGCATGTAAAACAACAAAAGGGAGCAATAAACTTTATGATTAATTTGTTGATACTTAAAAGTTAATAGACACCACACTGTCTGTTATTTTCAAAAACAATGAAATTGTTCTGAAGGGATTCTGAAATCCAGCTGTTGAATGCCTGCATTGCTTTTAAGTGCTTTTTACTTGCAATAAAGAAATCCTTGTGTGCTCAGCATACTAGTTTCTTCTTCAAAAAAGAATTAAAATGTTATTTGTTTTAACATGCATCATAGTGTTGCTTTGTACTGTGTATTGAATGTCATAGCTTCCATTTCTTAAACAAATTTTCTTGTTTTCACTCCACTTTTCTGTTTTCTGTGCAGCTTTGATTTGCTTATTTTAAAAGAGGTAGTACAGAAAATGGCAGGGATAGAAATTACAGAAGAAATGACAATGGAACAATTGGAAGCCATGACTGGTGGAGAACAACTAAAAGCTGAGGTGTGTTCGTGTTAAATTTAATTAATAATAGCTATTGCTTATTAATGGCGGTTCTAAAGGCTCTGATTCATGAACTCTGGCAGCATAGATGAGAAAGGTGTTAGTGCTTTCATCAGAGAGCTTCCCACTTCATTGAGCTTACAAGCCTTGCAGACAGGCAGCCAAGACAATGTATACATGAGCCTTAATTGTTGTGCTTCACAGCATCTCGTATTAACGAAAGCAGCCTTCATTATCTAGTGTTATATGATAGACCTGCAAATTATAGCAGCCAGTGAGCTTGTACGTTGTGCAGTCCTGCTGTTTTAGCCCTGCTTTGGGGGTAGCAGCTCCCTGTTGAGTGGAGTAACATCTTAAACCTTTTTAACAGCTAAAACTGTTGCAGCCTTGGCGTCAAAGACCTAGTTGAGTCTGACCTAGACTCAACTCTCTAGGGTGTCGAATAGCTATAATCGGAACTAAAATCTGAAATTCCTGTATTGAACAGAGAAGAGACTTTGAGCAGGTCACAGCAGACCTAGGTCTAAAGTGCAGTGTCGTGATGCCTGAGCTGAAATGTCACTCTTCATGTACTGTGTAAAAGACTAATTAATAGCATGCAAGACTAGTTTGTTTCTGATTCTTATATACGAACATTGCAGTACAGGATCCAGAGAGAGTTTTATTGATGGACAGGAAACTGTATTGATGTTAATTCATCAGTATTTCTGCAGTCAGAAGCACGCATGATTTCCATTTGTGATGCACTATTTCCAAACTTGGTTAACTTTTTCTGTACTATGCAGGGTGGATACTTTGGCCAAATCAGGAATACAAAAAAATCTTCTCAGAGATTGAAAGATGCATTATTGGACCATGATCTTGCCCTTCCACTGTGCCTGCTTATGGCTCAACAGAGAAATGGTGTGATCTTTCAAGAGGGAGGGGAAAAACATCTGAAGCTGGTGGGAAAACTGTATGATCAGGCAAGTAAAAACACTTGCATTTATATTCTATGGTAACTTCTAGTGTATCAGCACAATATGTAAGAATTCAGCACATAAATATGAATATATAAGAATTTTCAAAATTAGTTGCAGTGATCTCATTATTAAAACATATGGGTATATTAAATATATATTATATTGACAAGTGACTTCTGAGTGAAAGATTAAAACATCCTTTGTCATAAAAAGTTAAGTTCTTATTTCTTAAGTTGGCTATTATGTTTTTCTGATCTTACTTTGTTAGAAGAACTTTTTTTTTTCTTTAAAAAAAAAAAAAGCAGCAGCCTGAATTGTTTTGCTGCCTTAGGCAGTAGGAACTAGTTTCGCTTCATTCTGGTAGAACAGACAGTTCTGCTGGCTTTTGTAGGGCTCTTTTCTTCCCGCCCCCGCCCCCCCTCCCCTTTTTTTTTTTTTTTCTGTTTTTAGGTGCAGATAGAGTTGAGTCAGCATTGAGTGACAGAAGTATGTTGCATGGAAAATTTAGCATCTCTTCCCCCATGAGAAAATTCTTGCTGTACTATGTGTTGTTAACTTTCTTAAAAAAGAAAAAAAAAAAAAAAAAAAAAAAGCAAGCTTTCAAGCTCTCCCTAACTTCACTTTTGAACAAAATAATACTGTTTGCTAACTTTTTGTATCTTTTACATGTAGTGCCATGACACCCTGGTACAATTTGGTGGGTTTTTAGCATCCAATCTAAGCACAGAGGATTACATTAAGCGAGTGCCTTCTATTGACGTTCTCTGTAATGAGTTTCACACACCTCATGATGCTGCATTTTTCCTCTCAAGACCCATGTATGCACACCATATTTCAGTAAGTAGAATTCTTCTCTTTGCCTGCTGTTAGTGCTGCTGTGTTACATGTTATCAATATATGTGTTAGGTTCCTGCTAAAGTTTGTTTGCTAAATAAAACTTGCAGAAACTTTGAGTAGAGGTAGAAAGAGAAGCTGCGGGCTGGAACAGGTTATCCTTTATCTTCATAGAAAAAATGGCCCATGTGTCAGCTTTCACACAACTGACAGAAGTTGTAGCTAATGAAGTCATCTCTGATGATGATTTGGGTGATCAGTAGGAGTTCTCTCCTTCCCCTTTCCCCCAAATGTGTAAATTCTTCTGTAGATGTTTTATATGGATTTTTGCTGTGGAGGAAAATGTTGCAGCTGCCAAAAGGTGTGGTATCTCAGGAAGTGTCAGAAATAAATTTGTCCCTGCATCTAAAATGTTAAATATCGAGAGCAATTTTTACTTGGTGTAGTATAATGTGTTACTGTAACAACAGGTAGCAGCATCAGTGAAGAAAGATAAATCCATCCAATATGGATGAATATTAAAAGTTCTGTACGATGTTCTTCAGTGCTTTATGTACATAAATGACATGTGTGTAAATGTTTGTTATATAGAAAGGTTTTTGAGAAAAGTTAAATTATATTGTAAAAGTTAAATTATATAGTTTGTGTACAAAGATTACAAATTTTTCATTTTTTTTATTCACAGTCCAAGTATGATGAACTAAAAAAAGCTGAGAAGGGAAATAAACAGCAGCACAAAGTTCACAAATACATTACATCATGTGAGCTGGTGATGGCTCCTGTTCATGATGCGGTGATTTCTCTGCACCTTCCCAAGGTTTGGGATGACATCAGTCCTCAGTTTTATGCTACATTCTGGTCTTTGACAATGTATGACCTTGCTGTCCCACATAGTAGCTATGACAGAGAAGTCAATAAACTTAAAGTCCAGATGAAAGCCATAGATGACAATCAGGAAATGGTACGTTTATATAATTTTATGGTCCAGTTTAAACTTTCTAACCTTGAAAGACTTTTTTTCTGTGAAATCTTATATTAAGGTCATTTAGATCTGGGAGGTTTTGTAACCTGATTCATCCATTCTGATTTGTCACATTCACATAATTTGCATTGACTCTTCCTTATAATTACCACGTTAAAAGTACCAGTGACTTCACTAAGTGGAAATTACTGGAAAATCTGTGTTTCAGAAAGCAATCTTTGACACCCTGTATCTGTGGTTTAGTTGTTAACTTTTGTCTTAACTTTAGTCAGCCAGTGTTCATAAAATCAGTTGATGACTAGAGYAGAGCATTATTTAGTGAAATAGAAAGCTTTTCAAGTATTCTTTGGCATTATCAGGAATTTAATTGCTCTATCTATAGCAAGTATTAGTATAATACTAAGTGAGTTGCATTGACATTTTATAGCCTCCAAATAAAAAGAAAAAAGAAAAAGAACGTTGCACAGCTCTTCAGGACAAGCTCCTTGAAGAGGAGAAGAAGCAGTTGGAGCATGTGCAGAGGGTTCTACAGAGACTGAAACTAGAGAAGGATAACTGGCTTCTGGCAAGTAAGTGTGTGTAGGGGAAACACTCTGGATGTTTTTGTAGTCATCACTGTCCCCAGAACTAAAAGTTAAGTTTGCACTAATACTCTTAATGTTGATTTTAAAATTTGATCTCTTTATATGTTGAGGTCTGTTAGCAAGGTAAACTTTTAATTAGAATGTAATGTGTCTTTGCTGCAAATGCCGAGTAGTTCGTTTGCAGGGAGATGCTTTGTTTGTTTCTTGCAATGTCAAGACCTTTTAAATATTGTACTAATTTAGAAAATAAATAAGAGATTGACCAATTCAGTGGAAGGTTGTAATTGCAAGATGGCTTGCACTTATTTGCTGCAGTTAGAATGCTGCTACGTTGAGATAATTGCTACATTGCAAGAAATAGGCATGTAAACTCTCAATGAGTGGTTTGAGTTAACTTAGAGTCCTGTGATTAGGAGCAATATGCCAGTACTTGGGCAGTAACATAAACCCTGTTCCAATGACAAGGTAAGTGTTGTGCCAGCCTGACAGCACCATGAAATGAAACAGCATGCAAATGTTTCWTATGGCAGATATGCAGGAGGCAGAACAAACTTTTTTCTCTGACAAGGCCTCTGTAATGTTTCATATTGATTGTGAACTCTACTAGTATGGTTAATCTGAAATGTTTTTCTCTGGTCAGTTTTCTTCTCTGGAAGAACTTTCAGTTTGTAACTGGAAGTAGTTGTTCGTCTGTCCCAAGGAGTCTAGCATAATCCAGTGGAAAAGCGTTTTATTGTCCGACTCATGTAAGATACACCCAACTGATTTAATGAAGAAACATTGACAGTTAAATCAAGAAAGATTATTCCCTATAAATATTGAATGTACTGCTATGGACAGCGAATTTGCTACCTGAAATTACTGGCTGAAAAATTACTACCTGACTGAAGCTTGTTCTGGAGCTGACTGATAAATTTGTCTGCTTAAGGAAGCACCCAAAAGCATGTAGGAAATTGTTTGTGTAGATAGGATCTGTATATAAACATGTGCTCTTAATAATACAGGCATTTGTCGGGTATGGGGAATAGCTTATTGTTAGCTCTTGAGTGTTCAGGCTTCAGCTGCAAGAAGTTTCCCAGCATTGCATCCGGAGACAAACTTAACTTTTTCAGCAGTTTCCCCATTGAAAGAAATTATCTGTAATTGTGCTATATGAGAAAATTGAACAGCATATCCATTGTAGTAGTATTTTTTTATTATTATTTTTTAAAATTACCTTTTTTTTTTTTTAAAAAGACTGGCTTCTTGTGTAGATACTTTTGATAGCGTGGTTATATCATTAAGAGTAGGTTAATTTTTGGCAGAATAAGTAGACTGGTAGTTTTAACAGTCAGAAACTAGCTATTCGGACTGGCTGCTTACTCGCTTTACTTTTACACTTTTGAAGTAAAATTTACACACTTGATTGTTCTATGAGCTGTGATTCTCTTGGTTTCTTCTTTTTTTTTTTAAAGTGTCAAAGGCTTGTTATAACCTTTGAGGGGTAGACACTAAAATTAAATAAAATCAACATAAAATTGTTAGTTAAGTAAAAGCTGACAGTCCTGTCTTGAACAAGCTTTATTCCATGAGCATCACAGAATCGAAGCAAGTAAATCCTTGGTCTTATGACTTGTGCCCTGCAGTCTGTGCAAGAATCCCAGTGCAAAAACACCAGTTGCCCTCATGAGGATCATGACTGTTCTTCCTCTGAAGGCATCCATTTGCAGTCTTCAGTTCTGTGCTTTCATCCATATGTTTATTTTCTTCCTACTTTCCTTTTGTGCTGTACATCCCTCCCAGCTTGTTTTTATGCTCCTTGTTAACTAGGCAAGAGCTGCCATGGGACCAGTTTGGGTATGTGTTTGGCTGTTGTGTTGACTAACCAGTGACCAACCAGTGGCTGGTCAAASGGAACGGGTAGCTGTTGAGCATACAGTGCAGTCTTTTACTCAGTGGTAGAATAAAACCTTCACAAAATGTGTGTATTGGGATGGTGGTTTACTGAAGACTGTTCCTCTATTTAAATTCCTATGATTGGTTGATTGGGAAAAATGATTAAGGGATTGTATATAGACAGAACGTTCTTCCATTTCTAAGGAAACTGAGCTGAAAGTCAACCCCATCTAGAAAGGAGAAAACAAGTGTTCTGGAGAAATAGCAGATGGTGTTCCCTTCACTAATGTGCAGAATTTGAGCAGTTGGAGAAGTTTACCAAAGTTTTTTTCTGAGCCTGTTTTTTTTCCCCCATTGTGTAATAGAAGAATTTTCCCAATAAGAAATAAAGATTTGCTACAACCACCCTCCTACCCTCCCCCCATCCTCAAACAGTTAAGCTTATTTTGACTTTTTCTGAGCAGTGCCAAAGATACGGCCGGAATACAAGCGACCTAATGTACAAACTCAAGAATATGGATGTGTGATGCTGAGCTTCTTGGGAAGAGAGTAGTTGAGTGTTAACCCATTAACTTACTTTATTTCTTCCTTTTTTCTCTCAACTTCTTTGTTTTTGAAGAGTCTACCAAAAATGAGACTATCACAAAATTTTTGCAGTTATGTATATTTCCTCGATGCATTTTTTCGGCAATCGATGCAGTTTATTGTGCTCACTTTGTAGAACTGGTGCATCAGCAGAAAACACCCAACTTTTCCACGCTTCTCTGCTATGACAGAGTAAGTAGCTAGAACTGTGTGTGTATGTACTTAATTACTATTATGAGCATGCAAAACTAGTATCCCCCCTGCCTCCCAAAAGAGGTAAACAAAATCATTACCTATGTTTAATTCTAGAATCTGTGACAATCAAAAGTTCCCTTTTGTACTTCAGATTCTACAAACCAAGTTTTCCTAGATCTTCAAGGGTTTATTTTCAAGAAATTTTGTTTTTGATTTATCCTAGTGAGACTAGAGTTTCAGAGCAAAGTCATTAGGAGTCATAAGAGTTACATCCAGGTTTTGCAGCCTTCCAGCGGTCTGCATTTGTATGGCCTCATCTAACCCTCCCATTTTAGCTGTGTGCGCCTTACTGCTGTAGTATCAACTTTCTTATACTTGCCCCCCAAGCAAGCAGCATTCCTAGGATCCTTCTGACCCTGGCGAATGGTACTACAGACAGTGCACTAATTTGTATCGCTGCTGAGACATGGGAGGGGACTCCCATGGTGACATGGGGAGTACTTTTGATAGCAGTAAGCAGCCTGACTTTCTGGGTCAAACAGGGCAGTTGGAGGAGGCATTTGCTCAGGCTGTTCTCACTGTTCATATAGCCATTCTTTTTCTCCTGTGGAGGAAAAAGGTGGAGAACGTAGATGGAAGAATCTTGCAGGATGCATCCAGCTCCAACAGTACCAGCTGACTGTACTGTTCTGGGGTATCAGAACCATTCTGGCACTTACTGCTATAAGAAGTCAAATTATTAAGTTAGTGCATCATCTGTACAGTTAAAGGATTTGACTATGAGCTTTGATTAAAGGGATGTGTATGGGGCTGTATTGTAAAAAAATTATGGTGAAGATTGTTTTCATATGAACACAATTAAGATTGTCTGGTTTCCTTTGAGATGAGACATTTGAAGTAGGTATCTGCTTTGATTTCATGCGTCCAAAAGAGCATTCTTACTCAAATGTTCAGTCCGTGTTCTAGGTGACAAAAGTAGGCAACTGCATGAGTCCTGACAAACCTGTGCAGGCCAGGAAAAAAAATCCTTTTGCATCAGCTTGGTTAGGTGTTTACTTCTACTGGCTTAAATAAATTATTAATTTGAAAACAAAATAGTTATATACCAATGAAGATACACTTTAACTATGGAAAACTGTGTCAGCAGCAGCTATATGCAGTGCTTAGATTCTGGGCTGTGAAGGACGAGCAGTTGAGTAATAAAGTCTTGAAAACAAACTGAGAATATTTTATAGGAGATCTCCTTTATGTTTAGAAACCAGCTTCACGGTGGCTTAGATGAGAGAAATTTTAAATTCTTGTTAGTTCTTGTTCCTTTTGTAATTCAGTAAAGTCATTGTAACTTTTTATTACTGCTATTCACAGGTTTTCTCTGATATTATATATACAGTTGCAAGTTGCACTGAAAATGAAGCTAGTAGATATGGCAGGTTTTTATGTTGTATGCTGGAGACTGTGACTAGATGGCACAGTGACAGAGTCATATATGAAAAGGTATGTGAAGTTATTAAAATGAGTTTGCTCATGAGAATATATAATGGCCACTTGTATAATTCAGCCCAATAAAAATGGATTTAGTGAAATCGTTAGTTTTAAAAACACTGTGTGATTGAATTTTTCTGATGGCGCAATCTTAGAATTGAGGTTCTGTAATTCATGTAGTTTTAATAGAAGTAATTTTGTATAGTGTCAAAAAAATAYAGTGGGCAAAAAAAGTCTTACATTTCTGATTTTCTCCTAGCTTGTCTTGAAGATAATTTAGGGAGCATATGGAAACTCTCATAATACTCCTTGCAAAGGCTAGTTCAATTATGAATAATCTTTTCTCTCACCAACAACTACAATTTCAACATAAATAAGCTTTTAAAAAAAGTATGTGTGTAAGTCTTGTAAAGTGTGATGGTGTCTTAGTCTTTAGCTGAATCAGTGAAAAAGCGCTTCAGTTATCATACTAACTTCTGCAGAATTAGTTTTTATGCTTCCTGAATTTTTTTTTTTTTCCCTTTTATGCGCATGTAGGAATGTGGCAACTATCCAGGCTTCCTAACTATATTACGGGCAACTGGATTTGATGGTGGCAATAAAGCTGATCAATTGGATTATGAGAATTTTAGACATGTGGTACACAAATGGCACTATAAGTTAACTAAGGTAAATAAAGATGCTGTAAAACTTAGGTTTTTGGAAGTTTTAATAAAGAAACCCAACTTCATTAGATTTAATTTGTGTTCTAGGCTTCTGTGCACTGCCTTGAAACAGGTGAATATACACATATCAGAAATATCCTGATTGTGCTGACCAAAATCCTTCCATGGTATCCAAAAGTGCTGAATCTGGGCCAAGCCTTGGAAAGAAGAGTGCATAAGATATGTCAGGAAGAGAAAGAGAAGAGACCTGATCTATATGCATTGGCTATGGGGTAACAACACCTTACTTTAAGAAAGTGGTTAAAAGTGGATCATGAAAGGCTTCTAAAGACTCGGAACTGTTACAGTCCTAACATTTGATTTTTACCTTATCACAGAAGATTTCGCTATCCTGCATCTCAGGGCTGGCAGTGTGAATGAAAACTTTCATTTTGTGCTGGATGATCACTAATTTCCTTTACAAGACTCTAGTAAAACACTTTAAATAGTAAAGATTTCCACTCACAAGAGCATAGCATAATTTTAGAGAAATAGTATAGCAGCAAGTAGATAGGAGGGAGAATAAAATGAAGAAAGCCAAGGGCTATTGATGCAAGACCACTTAGATTTTGGACGTTTATATGATTCTAAAATGCTAAACTAAAATGCTTAGTTACATTATACATCTTTCTGTGATGAATGCAGAATCATCCATGTATGCTTGAGGGGCAATTAAAGTTGCCCTAACAGTTTTAAGTTTTGCCAGTAGGCTGTTTCTTCTGTGTGTTTGGCGGGGTGTGTGTGTGTGTGTGTGTGTGTGGTGGTGGTGGTGAAGAGGGTGTGTGGAGGTAGGGCTTCTGTGTCTAGTGGTTTGTTTGTTGTTTTGTTTTTTTTTTSTTCTGAGCTCATCGATAAAGGGGGAAGAAACTGCATATCAGTTGGGAAAAACTGTGAAATAAATAACAGATGAACTGTTAGATTAGATCCTCATTTAAAATTCAACCCATGTTTTGCTTTATGTTTGTGCATATTTAACAATCTGTGCGACTTGCAGCTATTCTGGGCAGTTGAAAAGTAGGAAGCCTTTCATGATACCTGAAAATGAATTCCACCACAAAGACCCACCTGCCAGGAATGCTGTAGCTGCAACAGTACAAAATGGGCCAGGTGGTGCTGGGATGCCTACATCTCTCACAATAAATACAGTTAGACTGGAAGAAGGCACTACTGAGGAGACTGGTAAACAAACCTATGATTATTATTTATTTATTTTTTAGTAAAATTCTTCTGATGTTACAGGCTACTATCTCAAATTTGGCTCATTAAATTGAAAAGAAAAAATTAAATGTGATGCTAAATAGGGTCAGTGTGTGTTCTTTATTTTTAGTTGGTTTTGGGAGAGGRTGTTCTGCATTTAATTACCTATTTTAACTGTTAGCTACACATGATCTTACATGAATATGCTTAGGTACTTGTTTTATTTTAACCGGTAGGATGTATATCAACTTGTTGAAATAAAGCTGTTCTCTTTTTTAAACAGATAAACTAAAGGAGAAGTCTCAGGGTGTGGTGAAAGTTATTAATAAAGCTGTCAACGCTGCACCGAAGGTGACAACAAGCAATGGAAACAGTGCTTCTAATAGGTGAGAAAATCTACTCTTTGACATTCTCTGTTTTCTTCCTTCCAAACATAGAACTACACTTGGAACTGACCTGCCTTTTCTTTCTTACTTTTAGGTTCCATATAAATTGTTTCCATTTCTTCAAAGTTTAATAAATGAGATTATTTCTTCCAAAATATACAGCTGTACTGATCTGACACTGTTGCTAAATGCATTCCATTTTGGCTAAATAAAGATAAAGCAAATGAGAACATTTGCTTGTTGCTGTCCTGATAAAGAGATGGCAAATCTGAAATCTGACAGTGACTGCTTCAGGAGGTTCTATCAAACCATCAGAAGTAAAACTTCTGTGATAAAACTAGACCTGGTTTTGTATGCATGCTAATTGGCCTTTTTATTTTTGATGCAGCAAAATTATTAAAGAGAAAGATGATAAAGAAAAAAGTGGGAAGGAAAAAGATAAAGAAAAAAAAGACAAGACTCCAGCTGCCACTCCAGAGATGAAGGCACTTGGGAAGGATGGGAAAGATAARCCAAAGGAAGAACGGGCAAACAAAGATGATAAAGCAAGAGAGATCAAGGAGAAAACGCCAAAATCTGACAAAGAGAAGGAAAAAGTCAAGAAAGAAGAAAAAGCTTCAAAAGAAGAAAAATCCAAGACAGTTGTTACCATCATTGAGTCAAAGTCAACTGCAGAAAAGGAGAGAGAAAAGGAGCCATCCAGAGAAAGAGATGTAGCGAAGGAAATGAAATCCAAGGAAAATGCTAAAGGAGGAGAAAAGATGCCAGTAGCTGGGTCCTTGAAGTCACCTGTTCCCCGATCAGAAACATCAGAATCTGAAAGGGGTAAGTTTGCATATTTAATTTCTGTTCTTGTCTAGAAAAATAGAATGTGTCACTGGAAAATCACMGAATGTCAAAAAATGCTAGAGATGGTGAGAAAGAATTGCTACATAATAGCTAGCATTTTGGCATTGACTTTTAAATACAGTTAGTGCCTAAAGTAGGTAGTCAGGATATCTCCAAAAGGCGAACTGTGTGAATGTGTGAACTTCACATGTCTTCAGTGAGTGTTCATTTTCATAAAGCTGATCATTTGTTAGTATAAGTCTAAATGGTCTTTTATTAAAATGTATTTGTATAGCTGTGGCCTTGCAAGTTTTGCAAAAATTTAATGCAAAAACCTCAAGAGTGTACTCTCAGAGTTTCATCATAACCTTTGAATTGAAAGAAAACAGGGAATGTGGAAGATGTAGGCCTTTGTGTCCTTAAGAAGGACACAGTAGGCTTTATCAGTTCCTTCTTATATTAAGGGTTAACAAATCCTTAATGGTGATATTTTAAGTTCTTATAATCTGAGGCTGATGTTGAGTTTTATACTTGCACTGCTTAAGGCAAACCAAGTAAAGGAGGGTTGTAATGCTCTTCTGGGTTCCCCTTTTCAGGGTCTTCATAGCAACTCTGAAATTCAGATACAGACTTAGATAAAATGGAAGTTTGAAATGAGCATAATTTTGTAGCAGTTTGTTCACATTACACTTTTCCTGCAAACTTTCATAAAGAGGGTCAAGGCATGCTGGTAACTCTAGATAGCTTAAGAAAAAGAAAATTTACATAGTGGTAAAACTTGAATTCTAGCTTAAATTACTTTGGTACTTCAGAAAGCCATATTATTAGATTATCCTCTTTTAAATGTGTTTTAATAATGCTGCTGTTCTGTTCTTTCCTCAGAACAAAAACGCCGCAAAGTTGATACACATTCTTCTCCGTCACATTCCTCAACAGTAAAGGTTAGTATAGCCTGAGGAAGGCAGCACCCATGTTAGGCTCACAAGTTTGGGATGCCAATGTTCGACTTCCTTCAAGTTTTGTGCCAAGTATACACTGGAACCACTGGAGGTTTTATGTTGCATTAGAAAATGCATTCCTTTTCTTTATTGGCGGACTGTCTTTTTTTCTATAAAAATATTTTTAATTAACCAAAATAATGCTTCAAGGACCTAGCACAAATTTTGTAAATAGTGTTTGGAAATTGCAAGAGAATTTTTACACAGAAGTGCCTCATTGTTTTAAGCAGTCAGTTTTTTTGGAGTGCAATGGTAGCTACAAGCAAATGAGTCTTTGCAGCAGAGTGGAGCATATTTTTCTGCACTTCTATTGAAGAATCTATAGCACTGAAGATTCCTGGATGATACGGGATGTACGATACCTCTGAATTCATCAGGCTTCTTGATGAGCATCATACCGATATGTGCCTTCTAAGGAGGAGTCTTGAAAGGAGTTCCATTTTAAAGTCTCCTTGGTGATCAGTTCTCCTGTAGTTGTGTATATTCAGTGCGCATGCAGCTTCTGTTGTACCTTCCCTTCGAGGTTTGTTTATTCCCAATGGGTTCCCACCATGTTGAGCCCTGCGTTACGATAAAACCAGATGTGGCAACCAAGCCTACTACCCAGCAAAGAGAAACCCCAAGCATTCAAGCGCAGCACAAAACCATGGGCGTAGCCTACTTGAAGACTCAGGGTAGCCATTCCTTGCTCCATATTTATTTTATTTCTAAACCATCTATGTTCATGGAATCTTTGAATTTGCAGTACGTTGAACATTTAAAACTGTAAGTTACTAATACTTCATCAAGAGCACTGTGATGGATTATGTGGGCCTTTAAACTTCACCATCTTACCAACTTTAGAACAAGCTTTTCCATCTTACCAACTTTAGAACAAGCTTTTCCATCTTACCAACTTTAGAACAAGCTTTTCTTTTTTTCTGTTTTTTCAAAGAGTACATCTTTTTCTATGTAAGATTTACTTGAAAGATTTAGGCTAATTTTGGAGAACTCAAATAGCTGTTACTAGTTTTGAAGAAGCAGGTGACAGTGATAACTACTCAAAATGACAAAGTTTTTCTTGCCTGTTTTTTGTAAATGGCAATGTAAAGTCATTCTAGAGTGACTTCTACCACATTTAACTGAAAGTGGAGAAGATACAGGTTTAAAAACATTTTAAACCTGTTTCACCTGTGGTTCAGCTGTATTTAGAGTTAAGACTATTTTTTCTTTATATTTTGTCTTGGCGGGTGAGTGTTTTTTCACTGTTTTATGAAGAATTAGATATAAACACATTTTGTAGTTTACTTAATAATTGGGTCTAGAGAATAGATATGACTGTCTCTTTTTTTTTTTTTTCTTCTCCTTCTTTCTTTTTAAAAAATATTTCAGTTCCTAGCTTTATTCAGTGTACAGTATTAACATAAGATTTATTCCAGAAGGAGTAGCTGTTTTTTGTTTCAAGGGTATGGCCATGCTTCCCAAACTTCCTCTGGTTTCTGAAAACTATTCCAGCTTACGTGTCATCTCCATTCATTTTCTACAGGACAACCTCAACGAACTCAAGGACTCTTCAGCAAAGGTTTGAATCTTTTAGACACCACCAAAGTTTACTTTCATGTTTTGTTGCAGAGAACTTAACTTTTGGTCTTGTGGCAAACCCCATTAGAAAATTCAAATTCCATTCCTGTAAATGCTAGTGTAGTAACAAAGGGATTTTTTCAGTCTGCTATATAGAACCTCTGTATAGGAGAGAGGGATAGTTACGTGGAAGCAATATAACGAAAATCCCCTGAATTTACCATTCTGTCAATATTTTTAAGAGATTTTATGGGTCAGTATCTTTTCTGGTCCTCTCTGAAACTTGTAAATTTATAGAAATGTCCTCATGATTAAGCCATTTATTTGGCTGAAGAGGTAATAGAATAGTTAAAATAGTTCTTAGAATAGTTAAAATAGTTCTTAGAATAGTTANTAGAATAGTTAAAATAGTTCTTAGAATAGTTAAAATAGTTCTTAGAATAGTTAGTTCTTTTTCTGATACCAATTAAAAAACAGTAGTTATTTAAAACCAAAAATATTTGAGATGTATCTCTGGAACATCAGTAGTCTTTCCCCTTACTACTGTTGTATTCATGTTTTAGTGCTATAGTACTGTATTTCTAAGAATCACGGACAACCTCCTAAATGATCATCTTTGTGCATTTGCTTCCTGTAAATGCACTTCAGATTCAGTATCTTACGAGAATGTATGCTAAAGAATGCTTTCAAGAGTTCATAGAATCMTAGAATACCAGGTTGGAAGGGACCTCAAGGATTATCTGGTCCAACCTTTTCTGGCAAAAGCACAGTCTAGACAAGTTGGCCCGACACCCTGTCCAGCCGAATCTTAAGTGCCCAATGTTGGGGAATCCACCACTTCCCTGGGGAGATTATTCCAATGGCTGATTGTTCTCATTGTGAAAAATCTTCCTCTTGTGTCCAATCGGAATCTCCCGAGGAGGAACTTGTACCCATTACCCCTCGTCTTTTCCATGTGACTCCTTGTAAAAAGAGAGTCTCCCTCTTATTTGTAGCCACCCTTTAAATACTGGAACATTGTGATAAGGTCTCCCCTAAGCTGCCTTTTCTCAAGGCTGAACAAACCCAGYTCTCTCAGCCTTTCCTCRTATGGCAGGCTTCCCAGTCCTTGGATCATCTTTGTGGCCCTTCTCTGGACCCTCTCCAGCCTGCCCWCATCTTTTTTGTATAGCGGGGACCAAAACTGAACACACTGTTCCAGGTGTGGCCTGACAAGCGCTGAGTAGAGTGGGATATGAGTTGAACGACATTTTGGAATATTGTATTTTAGACAGATTCTGAAACTATTCTGTTGCTTTTCTTTAAACTCAACCACTTGCATAGTAAGAGTCACAAATACTGTAAACTTGCTAATATATTAGGGTATGTGGCTAATAGGAAGTGGATCAAATCTTCTAAAGTTGCTATTAAGATTTTTGATTATGCAGTCAGTATCAATGCGTAACTGAATAGCACAAATGTTTATCACTTGGAAAATGTTGACCACTTGGGCTTTCTGGATAACTTACAGGTTTATCTAGGATTACTTATATTCATTTAATTTAAAAATGCATAATYGATTATCACTTCCTATTCTGTATTTACACTGCTGTTTTACTTGTAGCTCTCTTTGTATAAACGAAGTGTTCAGAACACTTTATATGTTGTAATTCAAAATAGCTCTGATTTTATAATGGACACTTGCTGATGGGTTTTTTAATTGAATCTTTCCAGTACCAAACATACCTACTTACAGGGAGAGTGTATATAGGAAGCATCCTTTGATTCTTACAATTGCTGAAATTACAGTGTCTATAGATTGAATCCATATACTTTCAAAAAATGATTTATAAATCATTGTCATGATACCTTGTATATTTAAGTTTTTTGAAATTAGACAACTATAATATTTGTCTTGAGCTCACATCTATCTGAAGTGTGGTATATGGTAGTCTACATAATCTCACTTTTCCCTCCCTTACTGTATTAGTCAAGGTTCAACTGGTTAATTTCACTGAAGTTTTCATTAGTTAAGCTAAATTTTTATTTAAAACTATTTATTTTACTTACTAACACATTGATGTGGTAATCAAGCAGACAGTGGAGCTATTTGTAATTAAATGATCAAAGAGCAGCTTTATTTTTCCAGTCAATTTGAAAAGTTAAATTTTAGAATTAACTATAATGTGTTTGTATAGACTTAGCTGGAATTGTATTGCAGTTGTGTGACTTTCATGGATTTATTGTTTAAGTGCTCGGGGGATGGGGGGTGTCCAACCTTTTCCTTCCTCTTCTAAATGCTGTTTTCTATTCTTTCTCACTTAATGAACTGACTTTCATTCTTCAGTGCCATTCTAAAAGATCTAAGGCACTTATTGACAATGTCCCTATACATGGTGTAAGACAAGTTAAATGCTCTTCTTTCCTGCCATGTACTTGTTTGGGGAAAGGATAGGCTATTGAGAAGCCTGTAAGATTTATGAGTTCAGCTTCCACTGAAAGTTAGCAGAAGTCTAGTGCTGTTGTATGCTTACAGGCTTTCTTTATTCCTAACTTGGCGCAATTTGTGGGGCCAGACCATTGAAATGTTGGTTTACATTGCAGTTTATAGAATAAATGGTGCCAGACTTGTGTTTATTCTTGCTTTGGCCTTTGCCCAAGTTATACAACATACAACAGTGCCCAAAATTTGATGTGGTTTCAGTTAGCAGCATTTCTAGAAGCAAGTTGATAAAGCCTGATGAGCTAAATCCAGCCTTTTCTTGTAAAGGGGAGTGGGAGGGATGCAGTTTTCCAAGACACTGCATTGGGATGGCAGAAGAGCAGTGGAATCTGTCATGAACGACCATGTGAACTTAAGAAATGGAATAGGAGAAAGCAGAGCTATGTGTTTGCTTTCTCACATGGAAAGCATCTCTGGGAGACAACTGAATGGGGCTGTGTAGAAAAAACATATTTGAAGTCACTGTTAAAAGTTGACAGCAAAAAAGAGAGCAACGGTAAATTTACTGGTGGAATGGCAATGTAGGAAATGGAACAAGAAAAGAGGAGTGAGGGAGAAGAGCAGAAAGAAAGGTATCTAGTGAAAGGAGTATTGAACGTTCAGCCTCTGGCATAGGAGGATAATAAAATTCCAGTTAAGTAATAAAAGGAAAAGAGACCTAACATTGTCAGTGTGACTTTTAACATAGGACCTGTAACATCAAGTTTTGGTAAGTTAAATGTTTACCGGAACTGGAGGAGGACAGGATTAATTTAATTAAAAGAATAAAATTATTTGAAACAATATTTGGTTTGGTTCAAGTGATTTCTAGATTGTTCTAAACTAATCTTCCACCTACCTCTTTCTTTGGTGTCCTTTTAAGTAAGATGTCTCTTTAAAAAGAAACACAGAGAACATTTTAATTAAAAGAGATTCTTTTTGTTCCTAGTAAAATTGATAGCTTATGGAACTGGGGAAAGATTAAAGTATACTGATTTAAATCTGTGTGTTGCTGTAACTTAAATATATAAAATACCAAGGAAAAGTGTTTTTAATTTAAAATGTGCTCTTACTGCTATTTTATGAAAAATATTTCTTAGAAAGATCTAACGATGTAATTGTATTTAAAAAGACAGAATTAGTTACTGTAATGCATTGGTATTTATATAATACATGTGCTACCATATATATATGTACGCACACACACACAGAGTAGCATTTAAACTTTGTCAAGTGTTATACTTGACATTACTGTGACTTATTTTCTATTCTCCTCCCCTGCGACCCCAGTTTATATTAAAAATATTCAGCTTTGTGAAACTAGTATGTTTTACAGAGCTTGGTTAGAAGAGAGAGTGGAGTAACAATCTAGAACACATTACAGAGCAAAACCAATTTTTTTTTCCTACATTCAGCTACTTTTATCATTTGAAGTTTAGGCTTAAGGTGGAGTTTTGTATTACTTTAGATGAAAAAAMCACATTATTCAAAGTATTGGCTTAAATACTTTGTGGATTAAGATTATTCTTTAAAAATTAATTACAACCTGTTTAAGCAGCTGATTCCATTCATTCATTCCAGGCAAGATTGCAAGTGTTAAGTCAGTCCAGGAATCTGCATATCCTGTTTCAATAGTACTGCTGTCTGATTTGTTTTGATGTATCAAACAATACTGGTGAACAACGTTGTGTGTATTTAATATAAGTGTTTCAGTTGACAGAAAGTGTTCTTGAATTTCCAGTGTTGAGAAAACAAAGCTATAGGTTAAATTATAGATGACAAGTTTGAAAGTGTTTTCAATCACTTTTTTTTTGCTAGTAAATTATTAATGTTTAATTTTGCTCTTTGAGCTAGATCTGTTATGTTAGAGTAAGACTTTTTATTTACACATCTAGGAATATATATTAATATTTGGTGATATTGCCTTAATTTAACAGCACTACATTAACCACACTACTCCAACACTGTCCAAGAGTAAGGAGAGAGAAGTGGACAAGAAAGATTTGGACAAGTCAAGGGAAAGATCCAGAGAGAGAGAGAAGAAAGATGAAAAGGACAGGAAAGATCGAAAAAGGGTTGGTGAAATTTTTATGAACTAGTTTAGAAAGTTGGTATATACTTGGAAAGCTTTCTGTTCAAAGTGCTTGCAGTAATAATTGGTTGTACAGCCTATCCAAGCAGAAGTGATCCATATCAGTTTTTTTTTTCTTCTGTTACATTTTCAAAGGTCGGTTTACAGTAATGTATTCAAAACTTTTTCCCTTCAAAACCGATCTSAAGAAACTTTACACAAGATGTGGTAACTCAGTTACATCTTAAGTATTCAAAAACTAGTTCTCCAAAATAACATTGTAAGCAGGTGCTACTTCAGGAGTATGTTTTAATCTGCTAACATCTGCATAATTGTATTTGGTGCCAGGATCATTCAAACAGTGACCGAGAGGTACCACAGGATTCAACTAAACGACGCAAAGAGGAAAATGGGACAAGTACGTATCTTATTTTGTGTGTGTGTGTGTGTGTGTATTAGGCTTTTACTTGTTGTGAATTACAAGTTGCTGTTGTGTTTTTAGCTGGGTCTTCAAAACATAGTAAAAGTGAAAGTCCTTCTGATTCCCCTCGCTTAAATGAAAAGGAGAAGGAGAAGAACAAATCAAAATCTTCAGGAAAAGAGAAAGGTGATTCAATTAAAGCAGAAAAGATGGAGAAGAGCTCCTCTGGTAGCAAAAAGGTAAAATAAGCTATTCTCATTTTGTTGATTTGATTTTTTTTGTTGTTGTTGTTGACAGAACAAGCTGATTCTTTTTTCCTAAATTTGATTGCTGCTTTATGGCCTAAATTAAAAAGATATACTGTGAATGTGTAGGAAAATGCTTCTGGAAATTCTGGTATCTTGTGGCTCTAAATATTTCAGCAGTCACTCCTGACAGGATAAATTGAAGGAATAGTTCATTTTGGCAGTAGCCAGGAAAATTCAGAAATTATTCTAGATTATTCAAAACCTAAAGTGTATTTGCAGACTGGTTTGGTAAGCAAATACATGAAAGCAGGGTTAATTTACATATAAACTAGTCTGCTTGTATTCAGATTTCCAAGTGCATGTGTCAGCACAGCTTTTTTTTGTGAAAACAGGTAAGTATGTCGTAGTCATATTTGTAAAACACCAAACAATAGTTCCCAGTTGTAACTTTTTAGTGATAGCAGTTATCATAGAACTGCAAGACAAAGTTAGAATGATCTCAAAAATCATAGAAGCTGATTACTGTCATTCTGATTTTTTTTTTTTTTTTAGCTGTGGCCAGTTATAACTTTAAATATGTATAATTCTTCTAATCAAACTGTACAATGTATACTATAGTAAACTATTTCCCATATGTGTATTTTTTAAAGGAATCAAGACATGATAAAGAAAAAACAGAAAAGAAAGAAAAACGAGACAGTACTGGAGGGAAAGAAGAAAAGAAACAATATCCTTTTACATATTAACATTTCAGAAAAATACAGAAAATGAGCTTCCTTTTATTTTATGTAGTAAAATATATTTTTTTTTTTCCCTTAACGTTGAATCTACTCATAAGTCTTCAGACAAGCACAGATAATGAAGATTGTTCCAGTCAAGGTAAAAATTTTTATGAGTTACTCTGACTTGATATCTCCTGTGGCTCCTTTTGACTGGATATACAAACAAAACAGCCTGAGTGTGAAAGGGCTGAAATTACCCAGGGTGGGTTTTCGGTTGTTTTGGGGGGATTTTTTGGGGGTGGTTTTTCTTGTTTGGTTGGTTTTTTGTTGTTGTTGGGTTTTTTTTGTTTTGTTTTGATTTTTTAATTCTATCCCAGGGAAAAAAAACTTTCCCCATCATCAGCATAGAGATTGTATAGATGCTCAAATTTTTTTGGCCAAAAAAAAAAGGGTGGGTGGGGGTGGGGGGTCAGCAGTATTTGGTGTAGTTGCATGTTTGGCACTTGTTCCAAGGAAGGTTGCCATACAAAACCAAAGGTGAATCCATGTGATCCTGATAGTCGTCAGCCTTGATAATCTACCTGTTAATTAAGAATATCTTGCCTAATGTTGGAAACTCAAGTTTTGTATCCTCTTCTTATTTTATCTTTAACAAAAGCACTAGCTTTTAAACCAAATTGCTATATAGTGTAGTAAGTCAGTTCATTATCTCTGCTTAATCTTTTATCTGATCAGATTTGAGGAGGAAGAAGCCAAAGGAAAACTTTCGCATGGAGACATTGACTATTTGCAGAAAGAAAAGAAACTTCAGAGTATTTTGAGTAACCCATATTCAGACCGGAGCTTTTAGAAAAATAAATTGTTCTTTGAAGCTGACAGTGTTCTGAATTTTTTTTTTCAGACCTATGCAAATGTGTGGAGACTTAACTTTAGTTTTAGGGGTATGAGGGTATGAGGGTGGGTTTTTTCTCCTCTTTGCATCTAGCCATTTTAAGAGTCTCGGAATGTTTCATTTTGAGTTATTTGTGAAGGAAAGGAAAGTGCCTTAAACTTAAAATTAGTTCACCTGACCTACCCAACTTGAGTCACACACCGCTACCAATCTTTCTACATAAAGCAGTGGATAATTTTACATTTTAAAAAGTGTATATATGTTGGGTAAACATGAAAATAACTGATAGTATTCAACAAATATCAAAGAATATGGCTTCTCTCTCTCTGTGTTCACAAATTGTCCAAGTGCTTTATAATTCTTATGTTTGTTCTCTACTTAGAATTGGTGATATGTTTCTGTGAAAACTTTGTTTGTAGATTCTGTGAGCACTCAAAGTGAACACAAGCAGAAATGAAGTAGAAATAATTCTTTTAGTCAGTTGCACATTTTTCGTGGTTTGAGATTATTTGCTTTCATAGAGTAATACTGTTCTGACTAGTGAACAACATATAAGGCAAGCAGAGTTTTCCTTTTTATCAGGCAAACTGATTCTGTTACAGAGAGGGGGGAGACAACATTTTTTAAATGCACAAGTCCTCCTTTGTCTCAGATTTTGAAGAAGGATTGATGAGGCTGAAAATTTGTCTTGTTTTCATGACTGTCTTGGCTGGTCTAGAAAGTGATGCTACCTTTCACCAACATGATTTGTTGTGAATTCCRTTTAAAGATGAGGGGAGGGGAATCTCTTTACTGTGGGGGTGGTCAAAAAATACAACAGTTTGCCCAGAGAGGTGGTAGAGCTGCCATCCTTAGGGTATTCAAAACCTAACTTGGTGGGCCACAGCCCTGAGCAACCTGCTATAGTTAATTCTGCTTTTTGAGCAAGGGTGTTGGACTGGACAGTCTGCAGAGGTCCCTTCCAACCTCATTTTTTTTGAAATTCAGTTATATGGGTATCATGTTTGAGAATACTTAAGGTGATATTATTTGGCAAAACTTACTGGAGAGATTTATTGGCTGTGACTCTGAAAGTAACATTGCTTCTTGTMGTGGCTGTACTTGCTTTAGGTGTCAGAGAAAGACCATGACATAGTCCCGAGTTCTTCCGTTTGCCTCTGTCTGTCTAAAACAACAGAGACCAATCTGAAAGGTGTAAATGCTTTGCTGTTGGGAATTCTTTTCCAAGAGGCCTAAGGATTATAGGATGGCTTATATAACATATACRGAGGAGTGTTTTGATGAGGGTCCAACAAAATAAACAAAAAACAAAATATGAATTCTGAAATCTTCCAGGAATTAGAATCCAGGAATGCCTTCTGAAAAAAGTCTCCACATGTGGATTGTGGCCTCAAGAGCAAAGCGGGGATTATTGGAAAAAGGGTCTCGAGTTTCATTTGTGACATTGCTCGTTCAGCCACTGAAGCTGAGGGCAAGTGTGTGGAGGGGTTTTGGGTAACAAAGCTCATGCTGATACCGTGTGCTCTTTGGAGGGTGTTGGTAGAAAGAAGGATAGGAGTTCAGGTTATTGCTTCTTAGTACTATTTGGTTTTGTTTTATCTTCTTGAAATAATAGAAGATGCTTCTGTGAATAGCTTCCAAACGGAAAATTATGARCACTCTTTGGAAAGAATTTCATGTAATTTTTTTGACTCTTTGTCCTTCATAGCCATTATTGTCTGATCACTGTGGATGGATCCCATTTTTTTCCCATTTATTTAAATGTTACTTTTGAAAAAAAAAAAAGCAATCTTGGTAGATGAAGTTCACTACTGAGGACTTGCAGCTTCTTTAATAATAAAATGTGAAGTTTTATCTTGACCAGCAGCTCAATATAAAGTGCGGATTGTCGTCAATTAAAAAAGCACAACTGTGTGTTTATGACTACATCATGATTTAAGCAACAAGTGCTTAGGTAAATGTCAGTTGCACAGTAAAATTCACATCCAGCTATGTAATGGGCTAAACTGGAGCATCTGGCCTAGAATACTGACAACACCCCATCGTTTGCGTAGTGAAGTATGGGAAAATGCTTTTTATAGCAACACGGTTGTGGAATCTAATCCTGTGCTCCTGTTTGTTAAATCTTTTTAWAACATTCTTCCTAATGTAAAATGTCTGACTGCATTTATTTCTTGCCTAATTTAGAGATAGTAACATTTTGAGGGGGTTGTAATTCTAAAAGAGTTTGTACCTTCACAAGTGACTACTTGTTTCTTATTTGTATCTTCAAATTAGTGTTTCACTACTTACAGTGCAGTGCTCACATTAATATAGTTCTTGCTGTGGATTAAACTAGAGTTAGGGGATGAATGACTGATGAAAATAATTTTATTTTCCCCCTCATTTCTTGAATTGTGAATGGAATAAAATGCTAAGTTGTGAGATCAGTATTCATTTGAACAACATCTAATTCCAATTATGTATGCCTTTCTTGCAGGTGAGATTGAAATGGGAAGATATCCAGCTGTGACCAGAAATGTATTTTCCAGAATATAGATTGCACAGAAATTTGTGAATGAAGAGGACCCATCTGCATCTCCTTAAATTATTCCGTTCTCTGCTTTATTTCCCCATGCTGAGGATTTAATTGTTGAGTTGTACATTACTGTATTTTAACTTGTTGCTTAGTTTCTTACACATTTATTTTCAGTACCTGGCTGAAAGTGTTACCTATTCCATATTTTAGCACAATGTGCTGCAAACAAACAGTTGCCATAGTGCAAATGAGGTTTCATGTGTACAGAGTTCCACTTTAGGTTGTCAAAAATACTGCCTGAGTTTAGTAATTCTTTCAATCTGAAATGCATTCTTTTAGATGTTTGAAAACCATGAATAAACAGTTATTGAACCTTTTTGGATTTACCTCATTTAAACTCAGTTTTTATTTATTACTTGGCCTGTTTTTAATATCAGTGACTAAAAAAATAAGTGGGAGCACTGTTTTCATGCAATGCTTAGGGATTATTTGTATATTATGTGTACAACGTTGACTTGTTTAAAGAAACAAAGAATGAACCCTGTCCCTTCCATCCCAACCTAAACCTGTGCTCAGTTGTCCCTTGCCACACCTTTTGTTTGTCATGTTGTTTTTAGATTGATTGGAAATGCTCTCTTCAAAACTGAAATAAATTAAGTTTCAATTACAGCTACAGGAGCTTTGTATTGCTGAACTTTAGTCTGAAAAGTTTCACAATGACATTTTTAAAAAAAAAAAAAAAAAAGAATTTTTTTATCTGCTGAATTCTACCAGTGTAACCTTTTTTCTAAATAAACAATAGTTTTCTCAATGGGTCGTAAATCATTCTCTGTGTGGTCACTTTATTCCTTTATGTATTGTTATGAAAATTTCATATTAGTTGGAGTTGTGGGAGGGTGTTTTCTGTCTTCGCTTATGAGCCCTCTGTAGCTGCTTGCTGATCAGAGGCAAAGGGTTAGTTACATAGTGCGGTGCCCACTGTGAAGTGACAGATGCGTTACGCTTCTCCAGTGGTTTCGAGAAGCTCAGGGTTTGCCTTCCTGCATTCAGTCAAGTTTACATCTTTCTTTTGAGGCATTTGTCCCTCATCCAAAGCTCATTAAAATCTCTGGCACTTTTTTCCCCCCTATTTCCTCATTTAGTCAAATTACACTGACTTAGAGTGTCTTGAAAATGTCTTAGTTTGACCAGTTTAGTTTAATGCCTGACAAAAAAGGGACTCTGGCTTCTGCCATAGCATGGTAGGTCACTTTGGTGAAGCTGCCATCTCAGATGTTCGCCTGGGTAAGAAATCTTCAGGTCTGGAAGTCTTCAGGTCACATTCATGACTAATTTCCACCCACCCCCCACAAAGGTGTGGATTTCCTTCAGTAAAAATGATCACTAGTTTGCTTAAACTAGAAAATGTGGGTTGTGAAAGGATACCTGTTAGTGTTCTTCGCAGAGGGGGAGGTTCCAATGTCTTGTCTAGAGAGTGTTCACTATTTAGTGATTAAAAAGGTGTATCTGGAAGCTGAGCTTTTTTGGCCTGGGTATGGCAGTTTAAATACCCAATGAATATGTATTCACCAAAAAGTATAGGTTCTTGTTAAGTTTTGGAGATGGTGTGTCTCGTGCTCTTTCTCTACAGCCAATTCTCGCTCCAGGGACCGCAGGACTGATTGAAACTTTGAGCGTGTTTGCTCCTTTGTTTGCCCGGAGCCCTGTGAGACAGACAGCTTTCTGTAAACCCCAGCTAAGTCCTCCTTTGCTTCTGTCATACCTTCTGGCTGCAGAGGGAGAAGTGGTGACCTGGAGAGGGAGAGAAAACTTCCCCTTTTGGTGCCATTTACACATCAAATCAGTTGAACTGTAATATCAGATTGCACCAAGTAGTTCCTCTTCAACCTTTGCGTTTACTGTATCTTCTGTCTCCTTTTTAAATTCAAATTCTGCTCCTCATCCCTTTGGTAAGGATCTGCTTTCTTTCAAAATCGATGCAATAAAACCATTCGGGTGTGGAGCAGAGGATCTGATGCCAGTGGGAGGCATTTTACAATACTAAGACTGAAATATTAGCAGAACTGTAAAACCTTACAGCCTTGCTCCTCATGCAGCTTCAGAAGATCATGAGCAGAAGCAGTGAGAGCTGTCACCCCTGCTGCCCAAAGGCTGGAGTGAAGTTTTCCTCTATTTTTAAAAGGCACAGCAAATACAAAGCTAATCATAGTCCCTTTAATTTGAATAATTATTTTAAAAGATGGAGTCATGCAAGTTAAGGCCCAGTTTCTCGGAGGAGGTGTGGATCTAAGTAGCTTGAAAGATTTAAGTGCTGTAAAGTAGTGCTCTTGATAACAAAGACTGAGATTTCTTGCAGGTACAACTTCTCCCAGGACTGTAATGTATTCCAGTCCCTATAATACTGGAATTATTATAAAGGGGTGCGTTCTCATTTTTTACTATCTCTAACTGGAAAGGATGATCGTGGTTTTCAAGGCTACACTTTCAGATTGACAAGCAGAAAATTCATTCTGCCTGTTGGGCTGCTGTGGTTTGTATTGCTACCATCAGCGTGCCATACTGGTCTCTGCTAAGCACGACGGTTGTAGCAGCAGGGATTCCCATAAATGCTTTCTGTTGGCCGTGTCTTCCCAGAAGGGGGTTCGCTGATACTTATTAGTGAAACTAATACAAATCAACTTAAGTTTACACRGGGAGATCTGTCCTTATTGAACAGGCTTGGGAAATGGGGTTTGCTCACGGGGAAGCGTATAAAATACAACTCTGTCAGAGCAAACTAATTTTTAATGATTGCTCTGAGAAACATGCTTAATAGATTTAAATGGTCAATATTCTGTTTATGTGATCTTTTAAAATAAAAGCACACAAGGAAATAAGGGTGACATTAAAAACTTAAATCCTCTTTTAAATGGTAAGTTAATYGCTGTATGCTGCGTTTAAACACCACTGTGTTGCTCTATAGGGAGTGTCACACCTGTATTGCTTTTTCCTGTCCTGCTCTCCCCCTTGTCCAAAAAAATCCTATATGAGGTGCTCGAGGGTTCTGAGGGGCATTTCTTCGTCGAGGAACTATCTTTGGTGACAGACAGGAGTCTGTACATCATCAGCAGATCCAGCTGAGGCAGGCCGCGTGGTTTGGCTTGAGAGTCRGTGTGTCTGTGGAGCTCGATCGGTGTTTGTTTAGAATTTGCCTATAATGACTATTTTAAAATAGTAAAATGTGTAAGGTACATTCTGTGCTAAACCGATAGTGTGTTTAACAGTATTGAGCCTAATAAAACTTCGTCATGAATTAGTTGTTTTAACTGGTGGTTAAAACAACTGATGGTTCACAAAAAGTGACAAACAAGGGGGAAAATGTTACGCCGACAACATAAAGACCTTTTAAATAACTCCAATACAGCAATTTTTTTTCTCCTTCGAGAATTTTGTTTCTCTGTTTAAAAAAAAGTGTTTAACGTGCCCTTGTCTGTGCCTGGAGCGATGAGCCTGGGTGTCTTCAGAGGTGATGGGGGTCTGAGCTATTGCCATGTCTGAGTGTGTGATACTGTTGACGCTGAAGTAGATGACAGGACTGGGAGGAGATGGCACGTGCCTGCTTAAAATTACTGCCTTGTAAGGAGTTGTAACTTGACAGATTTTTAATTGCAGATGATGATCTTGGCCTACAGGTACTGTCCACAAAGCAAATTAATTTGTTTTATTCCCAGGAGTGTTTAGAAATAGATTTTTTGCATGGATTCAACATTAACAAAAGCAAACCTATCGCTAATAGAATATTTGCTGACTATAACGATAAAAAACTAACCTTCTTGTATCAAGTATTAGTACTATTAAACACAGAGGCTTACTTGTCTTTTAAATATTGTGGGGTTTTGGTTTGTTGGGGTTTTTGTGTTTGTTTTGGTGTTTTGGTGTGGGTTTTTGTTTTTTTTTTTTTTTTAAATATAATCCAGAGAAAGGGAACTTGAACCAAAAGTTGAGCATCCCTGGTGCTCTGTGAAGGTCAGTCTGTGTCTTCAGTAATCTGGGGTTTGGGACAGAGGGGTGTCGTCTTGGTGGCTATATTTGAAAGTACTGAAYGTTAAGAAATTGTAGTGCTTATAGACTTGATCAGTACAACTCTTCTGATTGGCTTTGTCCTTATTAGAGGTTATTTCTGAATGAATCGGAGAAGATTATAAACCCTTTTCCTGCAGTGCAAGAAAGACGCAGACAAATTGGGAAGGGAATCCAGTAAGAGTTACCCAGCTAATTAGAGGTGAGGAAGAATTACTAAGAAGGAGAGTAACCAAGCTAAATACTCAGGCACTTTTAATTAACTCATTAGGGCAGTCGAAAATGAAATACTTCCATCAAAGTCACTCTAGTCCTTGGGGTTTACTGGAGTGCGAATGAGACGGGGCTTTGGCTGGCTGACCGAGCGGGTGGCAGCCAGCCGGGGCTGCGGCAGCCGGCCTCCCCCGGGGAGCTGCCGGGGCGCGGGGCCGGCACACCGAGCTGGGGTTAGGCTGGGCAAAGGAAAAGGTCACCCTGGGGTCTCTGAGTATAGCCTCATCTCCAAACAAAAGAGGAGACTATCTGTCAGCCCAGGCACTTAAAGGTGAGTTGAAACAACCATTTAAAATTCAGCTTTGAGGAACCGCGTTCCTGCCCTGGCAGGAGGGTTCGTCCCTCGCCTGCGATGCCCGCTGACGTGGTGCTTGCACGGGCCCCGTGAGCCGCGGTGGGAGAGGAGAAGGGATGCGGGGTGCTTACGCTGGCCCTGGCGCTGGTGTGGCAAGTGCAGAGATACACCAGCAGCGAACCGCGGCAGTCAGAAGGAAATCGGTAAACTTTGTGAAAGCATGCGCGGTAGCTGGGATAACTCGGACRTGCTCTGCAACGTCCTGGTTTCCCGAGAGGGGCCATAGGAGCAGTYGCTCGCCACGTTCATGCCTATGGGAGGATTTTTCTCCCCCAAGAAAACTTTCCAAAAGAAAGCTGGTCCTTCTTCCCTGTGTGGGTCTCTGCAGGGACTCAACTGCACGTGTGGAGACATCAGCCAGGGTTTAGGGGTGTTTGGCGATGGGAGTTGTATATAGAGTACAGCTCATGGCGGGGTGGGGGGAAGGCCAGAGACCTGGAGTGGAAATAGGGGGGTCAGTGGGTCCCAGCGGGCTGGGGACAGCATGGAGAGAAGGGGGCTCTGTTTCCAGAGCTGGCCAGGTTGCATGGCTGTGAGCCCCACTGGCATGGTCATCAACCCCATCGACTAAATTTGAGAGGGTTGTGGGGAAGAACAGATGGGGCCGGTCTGGCGGGCGGGCGAGCAGGAGCGCAGCCCCRGCAGTGCACCCTGCCGGGGTCCCGGCCCATGGCCCTGGGGAAAACCTGGTACAAAGCACCCATTAATTAAGCTCTGTTTCTGGTGTGGCCTGTCTGATGTGATATTCTAATTGCTCTGTGTAATCTGCAGCATCTATGATAGGTCACAGCTTCAGCTATTTTATAACAAGCTATTTTGCCTGAATATGGCAAACTTCCCTTGTTTAAAGGGCAGGGGAATATTAAATAAATACCATTTATATTTATTTGCCTCAGATCAAACTGTGGCTCTTACATTAATTTTGTAGGTTTTTGGTAATTAGCCTGCTCAGCCCATATTTGGAATTCAAATCCAATATTTGTTGAAAAGCTTCGAATGATATTAAAATCTACTCCCCGAGCACACAGCAAACACCTCTCCCTCTCAGAAAACGCCAGCCCTGCACTGAAGGTTGTCACGGCAGCATGGGCGGGCAAGAGTTGGTCGAATGCAGATGCGCTTAAATGGGTGCAAAACCAGGGTGCTGTTGAGCTTAGAAGAGGGTGGGCTGGCTGGGACCTGCTTTTCCTATGGGGTCCTGCTGGGCTCTGGGCCCTTCCAGCAGGGAAGACATGCTGGGTGAGGCTGGGGGGCACCTGGGCTGGCTGGGGAGAGCCCTCAGCTCCTCGCAGGACACGCACAGCGGCCCCCGGGCTGCAGCCTGCCGGGAGCTGGCTTTAGGATGGCTGTAGGAAAGCAGCGCTTCCCGCGCTGGCCGGCCGCTGCATGTCAGTGTTGCTCCGAACAACGGCAACGTGCAGAGGACCACGTCCTGCAGCTGAAGCCTCTGAACTTCAAAGTGGGGTTTCTTGTGCTTTAAGTAGATGGAAACCATTAAAACTCGTCGCTACGTTCTCATTGCGCCTGCAGTCTTGTGGCTAAATGCAAACACGCTGCTGGGCTCTTAATGACCAAAAGAGTGGATTTTTACACGAGGGAAATGGAGCCACGGGTGCTGCTGGCCGGTCCCAGACACCCCCGCCCTGGGCCCATKGCTTTCTGGCGTTATCCCCTTTCCCTTGCTGTCCGCTGTGCCCCGCTCTGTCTCTGCAGCGGGGACCAAACCCCTTGTCCACCCCCACACTTGTGGCCTTGACCCGAAACCCATCACGCAGCAGCAGCTCGCTGTCAGGGGCCAGAGCGCAGGCACTGCCTCTGCCCTCCTGCGCAGGCTGCAGCTCCGCTTTTATATTCCTTTAATCAATTTCTTGTGTTATATCATACATTTCCCTACTCATTACAGCGTATCAAGCATCTGCCATGTGCTCATTAATTGGTCAATTACTTTATTTATATGCTAAACATTATCTAAAGCACCAGTCACTACCAGCATCATGGCTGTGGTTTCTGTCGTGCATTTTTTATGGGCTTTATGTGCCTTACCCTCTCCTTGCCCTCAAGGCCAGGGGTACTTTCATGGACCCCTCTTAACCCTTTGTGGACCAGTCACAGCTCAGCCCCGTTCCTCAGCCCTGCGGTGTCTGTGCAGGTCCCCACGATTTGAGGGCAATTCTGTAATCACCTGCCATGGTTCCCAGCCCTTCCTCAGAGCCGTCTCCCTTTGGCTTTAGCTTGTTTTCTGCTGCTGCCTTCAGCTTCTCGCTGCTTCTTTCACATCGCCTAAAACTAGAATAAAGTGAGAAAGACCTGAAACCACAACAAAATAGGTGATGGGAGACTCCCCCTGCAACTGTCTGCCAGGGCAGGCCAGGTGCCCCTGCTCATCCTGGTTTCAAGCCTTGTCTGCTGCTACAAATTGGCTCCGAGTTCACCTTTAGGTGTCAGTTCTGCCTGCTCGCTTGGAGATGTCAACAGCCTCTTCACCAGCTGGAGATGATGCCGCTGCTGGGAAACCTCTGCTCCTCCTTGGCTCCGCTCTCCCCTCACCCTGTGCTCCACCGCTTCTCATGGTGCCTTCCCTGCTCCTCCAGCCCCTCCTGCTCTTCTGATTACAAGTTGCTGCAGAGCGGGATCTTGTCCTCTTGCTGTTCTGTAAGATGTCCTGTCATCCTAAAATGTCATAGCCATCATAAATAATTTAGGGCTAACACTTCAATATCAGAAACTGCAATAAATAGTGTGCATGAACGTTTCATTATCCTGCCCTTCATGTCAGCCTGTGGAGGCACCGCCACCCAGCACATCAGTCTGCCCGTGCCACGGCGTCCAGCAAAACCGGCGATGCAGGTGCTTCCAGTGAGCTTTATCAACTACACTAAACAGCAGCTACGTGTGGAGAGCCTAGCAGCTGGGAAGGGGCAGAGGTTTTCCTGTTACGCTGGCTGTAAGGTGCGTATGGTGGCTCCTTTCCTCCGGCTCCTCTCTGGGTACCAGCGTGGTGCCGGCTGCTCCTCGCCTCGCAGGGCGGCTGCTGCCGATGCCCATGCCCACACCGGGGGGAAGCTGGAAAGCACTTTTGTTGATGCTGTTGCAGCAATGCTGCCACGGTACAAACCAAATCTCAGCAATTCCTCTATTGACGACTGATGAAATAAAGAAAAGAAAGCCCCAGCACAGCTCCAGAGCAGGGCTGGGGAGTTGGGGGGCGGGGGGGGTGTTTAGCCAAACCTGCCTCTCCACAGAGCACCACACAGGGGGGGTCCCACCGTGGTGGTGGGGCTCCTGGGCTGGGCGAGATGCGGCAGCGGCTGCCCCGACCCCGCTGGTGTTAGCCCGTGGCATAATGTCAGCCTGGGCCTTTCCCGCAGTCCCGGTGCCACGGGGGCACCGAGCGCGGCTCAGCGGCGTGGCGGGGTGCGGGTGCCGCTGCTGCTGTGGGCACTGTACTCCCTGATACCAATTTTAGCTGTATTATGTTCTGAGTTAATATTACTTTGAAATTTATAATATCCATGAAAATATTATCTCTGTACTTAAATCCTTTAGTTTAATTGAATAGAGCTATCATTATCCAGAGCTTGTTTATGTATTGCTGCCTGCAAAATAGAGTCAATTTTCCAGACTGAGATGATGAATGAGCACCAAAGAAATTTTGTAATTTAATAACCATGACTTATTATTATTTTAATAACCATAAATAATAATTATTTAAAAAAAAAAAAAGTTGCAGAGCTTTGCACAAAACCTTGGAAGGAAAACTATGCCATAGTAATACAGTGGGGGTTGTTAGCTTATTTATTTTATTTTTTTGTCAGATGTGCTCTTTGCTGTGAGGAGGAGCTGCTATGGGTTTGGGTTTTTTTAGGTCTGAACTTGAACACTGTTGAGGTCCTTTTGCTCCCACTGATGGCTCTGGAAACTGGATTAATTACTCTGTATTTTTCCTTATATTATTTCCCCCCAAAAGTCTAGCGGCAAAGTCACTCTGGGGCGTGTTCGAGCACTGCGTTCCAGGGCTGTTGCACTGGCCCTGCTGCCTTCGCTGCAGTGTATGTCGCAAAGTCTGGGTTTTGGCCCAACGTGCATCATCCCTGCAGCCCAGCGAGGCTCCGAGGCCCCGCCAGCCCCAGCCTGGCCCGGGATGGCAGGACCCTCTCCTGCGCCTCGTCCTCGTGGCCATGGCCCCGTGTGGGGCTGGCCCCGGCCCCAGCCCAGCCAGCCCGGCTCTCCCAGCTTGCTGGATGCAGCCGTGCCGCTTCGCTCCAGCCCTAATTGCCTTGTGCGGCCTGATGCATATTTATTAGCAAAACTTAACACCCATTTTGCTAGGCTGGGGTGCTCGGTGTGACCCCGGCAGGGCAGCACCGCACCGGCTGCTCACGCAGGGCCAGATGTGGCTATCAGTCTGGCATTGCCATTTCGCTCACAGCCTCCCAGCTCGGCGCTGGGGCCCAGCAGGCAAATTAAGCCCTGCTCGCAGCGGCGCATTTTGGCAGGTACATGGGGAAGGGAGCATCGCTCACCCCCGTGGCCGGTGCGGGGCTGCCTGCGGCCGTCACGCAGTGGGGAGCGGGTCAAGACCGCTCTCTAGAAAAATGCAACCTGCCCATGTTGGCCTGGACGTTGAGCGTGAAACGAAGGCTAAAGGACAGAACAATATTTTTTTTCATGCCTCCCTGCATTCATTGTGTGGGCGCTTGACATATAAATAGGCTCATTTCAGCGAGGGCTCCCCAAGGCCAAGGTGAGGGCGGCGCGTGTCCCCGCTGCCYGCGCGGGAAGGGCTGGCCCTGCGCGCGGAGCCCAGCGGTGCCGAGCATGGCGTTCTTCCCGCCCCCAAACCGACCTGAAACCTTCAGCCTTGTAGGGTGGTGTAGGGTCAAATAATTGCTGTTTCTTGCTCTTACTTAGCCCTCGCTTATTCCCGAGCTTACTTTGCCGTTGCTGAAGACACGCAGGTGGGCTCAGCCCCCGCTGAGCTCACGCACAACAAGCACCAGCGGCTGGCAGCAGCTCCGCAGGGAGCGGGGCCGGGCTCAGCAGCCCCGTGGCTGGGACCCACCGCCGGACATCCCACACATGCTCTTCCCCGGACCCAGAGGCACCACTGCGGGGGCACGCCACACAGCTCCTCTGGTTGGGTTTCAGGGTGTGCTTTGGCCAGCAGGTACCAAACTGGCTGCTCAGGTCCCACACCTGCCTGCTCTGCAGCAGCACTGCCTGCCTAGGACCTTCACTGTTGGATTGTTCTTTTTCAGGAGATGATCTTTACATCCCCAGCCATCCGAGTGAAGCTGCTCCAGCTCAGCCCCCAGCAGGCGCTGGGTGCTCGCAGGGGAGCATCACCCATGGTGGCCCCTGGAAGGAGCCCAGCTGGTTTCTGATGGGGACCACCAGGCCGGCTGGGCCAGGGGTACCCCCGGAGGGGCTGCCCCTGCCGGGCTGGGATTTGGGTGCACACCGGCTGGTTAATACCAGGATTACTTCCTCTGGTTCATAGTTTGTGGTAACTTGTTAAAACCAAACTGTGGTTGAGGTGAGCTCAATAAATTACAGTCGGGATTAGCTGCAATGCTGGGTGAAGATTTTTTTTTTTTTTAAAAGCACTGCTGAAAATGTGGGAACTGCAGGAAAATAAATCTGTAGAGTCAACATTTGAGGAATTTATTCACCCATGCTGCTGCCCACCCCGGGGCTCGGCATCACTCCTCCCGCCCCGGCTGCAGCCCCGGGGGCTCCCCTGCCCCTTCCTCCCCGCCCCTCCCCGCAGGGTGCCCTTCGGACCCGGCCAAAATCAACCAGCTTCACTCAAGAAAAAAAAAAAAAAATTAGTTTGCTGCAGGGTACCAAAACAGAAATATGTATTTCCCAGCAGCGTCCTCGGTTCAGCGTTGTGGGCGAAGCATCGGTGGCACCTCCGGGGCCCAAGGCACCACCCGGCCCCGAACTAAGTACCTGTGGGGCATCCCAAATAGAGAGAGACAGGCTTGCCTGGCCAAAGGGACATCAGTAGGTAGGGACTCTCGCCCCGCTGGTGAAAAGATCAGCAGGCTCTTTATTTTTTTTTTCTTTACAGTTTTATTTACAAAATGTATTAAAACTCTTTGTACAACACCTCATTAAAATGAGGCTCAGTAATTGATGCCCACACATGCATTTTATGCTTTTACAGCCATTAGTTTGCTTGGCAATTTTTCTGCTCACTGAAGTGCAGTTTCAACGACTAAAAATAGGAACTTAAATTACCGGAAAAAAAAAAAAAAAAAAAAAAAAAAAAAAAAAAAAAAAAAAAAAAAAAAAAAAAAGGAGGAGAAAAAAAAAAGAAAAGAAAAAGTAAAGAACCCCAAAAACCCCCAAAGCAAAACAAATGAAAAAAAAATACCAAAACAACTCATCGTGAGACTACTGCCGAACTTCCGATAGCTTGAAGTTGGTAGCCGGAATTGGTAAGCACTCAACACGTTTTGTTTTAGCTTTACATGCAAGTTTAAAAAATATCGAACCATTTACCAAACTCCCTTCACTGGTGTGAAGCCTCCACTCTTAAAAATTGATTTGATAAACATACATCTTTTATACAGCTTTTAAGAAAAATGTTTGTTTTAAATACAACTCATAACCGCACAGCTTTAGCTCGCCCTTGCTGGGGACGTGATCGCGTTCAGAAGTTGAAAAAAAAATCACAGTTTCATGAAAAGAAAATGAAAACAAAACAACAATTTTTTTCAGTATCTTGTTAAAAACTCGAACAATAAATTATTCTCCTATGAGCTTTTAAAATGATTTTATATTACATTTTGCTGGAAATACTTATTTTTAACAAGACTTTCCCCATATAATCTTTTTCTTTTTTTTTAAATCCTATTAAAAGTTCAAATCTATCATCAGCAAACTAAATGCCTAGGGGTCAGACTGGTTTAAATGAGTTTCTTTTTCATTGTATGTTACTGATGAAATAAAACTCTATAGTAAACTACAGAAAATACATATTGTCGATTAGAGGTAATTAGTATGCAGATATTCCATTGAACATTTCCCATGTGATTGACAATATGTTTAAAGGTGTTTTTTTTTTTYTTTTGCCTTTTTTTTTTTTTTTTTTTTAAAAGATGAAGTTAAGTAGTTTCCAGGCAGAGGTTCAAGGCTGAAACGCTGCTGCTGTCTAAGACGTTGGACGTGAGTAATAGTGAGCCCTACCTGTAGCAGCGTGGCTGGAGCGCGGCGTCCTCTTTACGGAGAGGGCACGGACAGGAGCATCCTCCCACCAGTAGCCATGAAACAAGAGTTGGCAGGAGCTGATATAATATAACAGTACTAGCAGGAGTCATGTTAGATCGCTTAATATTACTCTGGAACTGCAGCTCTAATTTGAGTTACTATCCTCTYTCCTTACTTCTGTTTTAAAATGACCATTACCGAGAAGCATTAGCTGAGCACAGTGCTAGTTGTGAGAGAACTGGGGTGAAGCGGAAGCAGGCCTGGGAAAAACTAACCTGCGYTTCTCTTGCTTCGTTGCTTGATATTAAACAGTGAATTAAAATGCAAATGCACAGCAAGAAAAGAGATATATGGTCTGAACCTAAACAGCAAGTAGCTTTTCTTTTTTTTTTTTTTAAAAGCCACCCAATGTCATTTTAATAAAGCACCTGTAGGTATGCCTGATGATAGAAGAAAAAAAAAAAAAGGAATGTAATATTTTCTGCCCGCACTTTAGCTACCTTGTCAAGAAATTAATTTACTGATCTGGAAGCAAGACATGCAGTTCCACAAATTACTTTCTTTTGGATTTACAGATTCACAGTCATTGACCTTAACTGGTTTTAATGCACAGATTCTTTTCTTCAGGTGTTACACCWTTTACTGCTATACAGAATTGCTCAAATTAGCTGGAGAGTTTGAAGTGGCTCGGAAAAAAAAAAAAAAATCACACCACTGGTAAGTAAATACTGAAACATCTTGACATCAGCTCACACAAGCAGTGACAGCCAGTCCGTGTTTGCACGCAGCAGATTTCTGAGGCTTTGTGTCAGGAGGAGCTTCATAATTTGATACGATTGGGGTGGCTGATGAAACCGGCTGCAGTTTGCTTTCAGGACACAAGTTCATTTACTGTGCAGTGGTATCAAAGAATGGCTTTTGTTGCACTGATTTTTTTACAAGAATTTTTTTTCACATACTAATATCTTGTTATCAGTCCTTTCCTTTTGTTTTTGTCTTTTCCCTTTTCTCTTTCTCTTTCTCTTTCTCTTTTCTTTTTTCTTTCTTTTCTTTTCTTTTCTCCTTTCCTTTCTTTTCTTTTTTCTCTTTTCTTCTTTTTTTTCTTTTTTCTTTTTCTTTTCTTTTCTTTTTCTTTTTTCTTTTCTTTTNTTTCTTTTCTTTTCCTTTTCTTTTCTCCTTTCCTTTCTTTTCTCTTTTTTCTTTTCTTTTTTCCTTTTCTTTATTTCTTTTCTTCTCCTTTCTTTTGTTTTTTTTCTTTCTCTTTTTCTTTTTCTTCTTTCAAGCAAAGCAAAAATATTTCAGTGATGGTTTGCATTGTTGCGAGTCTCAGAGTCTTCCATAAGGCACTGAAGGAAAAAAATATCAGTTTTTCCTATTAAAAGTACATTGCACCATCATCAATGCGTGTCATGCCTGACACCTCGGAGAGAGTACGACTGGCTCAGGTGGTCCCAATCCGTGAAGTAGCCACATTCTCTGCTGCTTCTCCTCTTGCGTGCTGTCAGGGTGAGGATCTATAATAAAACCAGAAAGATTTCATCACTGCCTGGCAGCGAGGGGCAGGGAAGCTCGGCCTGGGGAGAGGCACAGTCTGTGGGCGATGGGCTAACCAGGCTTTTCCAGAGTCGTTTTTCAGCAATTCAACTCTACTTTTCCTGCTTTAGAAATCATGATTTCTAGTGTAGACTTTTTTGTTCTAGTGTAGATTTTTTTGAGACTTCCTAAAAGCGCTTACCTGACCTGATCATAGCTTAAAAAATAAAGGGGAAGAGGTCACTAGCAAGAGAGATGCGAATGCTGATTACAGTAATTTTTAAAGCAATTAACAAAATACTTTTATATGTACTGAACTAGCACAATGCTGGAGAGAGGAGATACTCACTTCAGCACGAAGCCAGCTATCACTGTTTGTAATACGGGATGGTACCAAGCTTACTTCTGTTTGGGGAAGAAATTTAAAGGACTTTTCTTACACTCTGAGACTGCCACCAGACGTGGTTTCAAAAGCCCTTTTGCAGCAGTCTGCTGATGCACGCAACAAAATACCACACACAGCTTAAACAAAAAAAAAAAAAAAAAGAAAGAAAGAAAACCCAGAGGGTTTTAGTTCCCGGCCCGTAGCCGTACCCCTAGATTTTCACACTTTCTGTGCCGTACACGTTGTAGCCTTCTCTGTACGTAGCGTAATTCTGGGTGTTGGTGGCGGGAGCAGGTTTGAAGTTCTGCGTGTTCTTGGTGAGTTTCATTCGCTTGGACTCGGCCCGAGACTTGTAGCAGAACTCGATCAGTGCCACCATCATGGCCAGCCCGAGGCCTCCGACAAGGATATAGAAAACCCCGGCAACATTGCTCAGGCTCAGAGCGCTCGTCTTGTCCTAAGAGAAACGAGCCACGCCGTTAGTTTTGCTGTGAGGAGCGGACAGACAGACAGACAACAGGCTGCTTTGCACTTAGTCCTAGCTGGAATAACTACACTCGTGGCGTTTAGTGTCTCGCTCGTGGATCGGTGCTGTCCCCCCCGTCCCCGGCAGCCCGGGGCTGCGCAGCAGCGACTGCTCTGTCTCCCAGCCTTTGGCGGGCGAAACCCTGGCCGACTCCAAGGCGATGAGATTTTTTTTGGCCACCGACATCCCCAGGCCTTCGGCATCCCAGAGCAAACCTGTCTACGGCCGAGCATCTCGGGTGGCAAAGGCACCTTGGGAAAGCTCTGACGGGGAAAGCAGTGGCTGCGTAAAACAGCAGGTTTTACAGGAGGCCATTATAAAACTAGAAAAAGAAAAAACCCAAACCACTACACACTTGGTTTTGGTGAATGTAGATAAAATTATTGAGATGCTGCTAAACTTCTCTACCTTTTTTTTTCAACAGTTAGGGAAAAAAACCACCCTAGGAAGACGGTCAGTTACTTTAAGGTCAAGCAGCAGAATCCTAAGCTAAACTAGCATCTTCGGTGACCGAGGGAGAGCGAGTTACTGAATAAAACCAGTCATTGTAACACAGAAAATGCTGGCCAGGGTTTACCTTCCTTCAATACATGTCAGATGGGGGAGAAGGCTTGCGTTTTTAAAAACAGCAGATTAAATAGAGCTGCAACCCTTTTGCTGCTGCGCGGGCCGGCTGGCTGCGTGCAGGACGCGGTGGCAGGCATGGCCCCTGCCCGGGCAGATGCCAGAGCAACCTGCAGCAAGGGGCTGTGCCCGGGGGAGACACTTGCTGACGGAGCTTGCTTTATGAGTTATCTCCAGGGACAGCAAAACTTGCATATAGGCAGAATAAAATATGATCTACCTTGTAAGTGTCTGTGCGTTTCACAGGCAGTTTGGATAGATGCAGTTGTAGCAAACAGCCTGCCATTTAAACTGAAGATATTACTCATTTACACCTCTTTTCAATTACAGTTTCCTTCTGCAGCTGCTGTGCATTCAGATGTCCCATGATCCCAAATTTWTCTCATACAGCAGCTACAGGGTTGTGCCCTAAGCAACTTGCAGTCCAGCTGAAATCAATGAGTTTTTATTATTGGCTTTGATGGAACTTGAAATTGTCCTCTGGCACTGAGAGGGTGCTTCCAAATTATAGTTTGCTGTTTGATTATAAAGAGCACTTCCAAAGGCACTGGGGGAGTTAGGCACTCGACTGCAACTGATTTCAGCTGGAGCTGGATTTCTCCTCCTCTTGGTGCCTTTGAAAATATCCTTTACTCCAACAAGCCCAGCACTTCTACGGTGTTTTTCTCCTCAATGGCTCTATGAGCATTTAAAAAAAAAAAAAAATCCCTCAGTGTTTTCTTTTAACTGAATGGTGTAAATAAATACTTATTTATTTAAGCGTGCAGCTAGCGGGTTGATCCACCCGTCACCTCGGGGCGAGGGGCTGCCGGAGGCTGGCTGGCCCTGCAGCATGGCTGGCGTGGGCCAGGGCAGTTCAGCAGCAAAATGGTTCAAAGCAGAATAAAAAAGAATATACGATATTTATGTAATGAGTTACCAATAGTATTGCTAGATTTTTTTTTTTTTTTTTTTTTAAATCAAACCAATTTCAAACTGAATTGGGAAATAGGGCAGGAAGGGCGTTTTTTTCCTTATCACGGGTCTGTCCTGAAATTGCTCACCCTTAGCAAGCATGTGACTGTTTCCCAAACTGACATGTAGAGAATCTAAGTCACAATTTTGAAACAAAAATGTGTTGTTTCAATAAAACTAAAAATAAGAAAAGATGCTGGCCTGAATAATAACACATGGACTGTGCTGAAACTTGCACATTTAAATGAAGATACCAGCTTGGGAGGCTTTGGGGGCTTCTCTCTCCATGTTTTTCTAGCAAAATACTCAAATAGTAAAACATACTTACAACTACAGTCTGTTACTGCATAAAAGAAAAATGCTGTCACGTTCAGAGACTTAATTATTTTTTCTATTCTTTTCTTTCAACCTTCAAAATGTAAATATCAACTTTTGAAAGTCATTCTTTGTATAAACAAACAGTGGGTCAAAATGTGATTGCTAATCAGTACAAAAAGACCTTCAGCGACTGACCTTACTTCCGGAGTCCTTGGCTCCACATTCACCCTTATCGTACCACCATTTGTTTTTCAGCTTGTCTAAGATGCCTTGTTCACTGAGTTTCAATACTGCAAGGTTTACAGGAGTTCTTCACGTGGGAAATAACATAAATAACATTATATTATGTTATTTTATGTTATTCAATCTTTAAACTACTTTAAAACTATACAAAGCGATAAAGCAGGGTTCCTGGCCACAAAGTATTTACACTGCAGGCAACTGGATCATCCCCTTAAGTTAATACTAGAGCAACGCTATATTACCAGGTCCTGCCCATATCGCTTTGAGTAATCGGCACTCACTGTTAAATGAAGGTAGCAGAAACAAAGCAAGTCCAATTTCCCAGTTTGGTACAATCACAGGCATTCTCAGTAGCTTTACGGATTATGGTGGGTTTGATCTAGCAGGACCCCTCGTATTGCACTAACAGACAGCAAGCCCCACAGACGAGCAATTGTGGCTTCTTACAGTAAAACAGCGCTTGCGGCCCCAGGCCCCCGGGCAGCCCCTGCACCCGGGGCGGGGTGTGTGTATGTGTGTGCGCGCACATCTGCAAAGCAAAAAACCCCAGGGTGGATGTCACGGAGGGAGATTTTGCCAGCCGTCACGGCGGTTTCCCTGCCGGCGGTGGTTTCTGCAGCTCCTGCAGTTGGTGCTGCAGGGGCCGTGCTCGGAGGCACCGCGCGGGCGGGCGGCTGCTCTCCCCTGCAGCTGCTGCATCCCGAACTCCGCCGGTCCAGGGAACTGCAGCAGAAAATAAGCAAATGCAGACCTTTATGAAACAAATTAGTGAACATGGAAACGCCAGCTGAAAGTGCCCAGGGTGGGAAATGTTGGCAGGATGAAGGGAGCTGCTGACTGTGGTGCTGCTAAGAGCCCGCAAGCCCGGGGGACCTGAGCTCGCCCATCCCTTCCCTGTGGGAAAGCGGCGCCTGAGGAGCCCTCAGTTGGGTTTTGTCATTTCCATTTCCTCCTTGTGTGATGTCCTGGGGTTTTTCCTGCCCGTTTCCATGAGACAGGCTCCCTGCGTTAGGGACCTCTTCAGTTCCTGCTCCTGCTTGAACAGCTTTGATCCTTGCTCCATGGCCATGCGGGTCAGCCCGTGGGGAGGGAAGGGATGGGTCCTTAGTCCTTATCCTTGATGATGCCGTGCCATTTCGCATGGGAAAACACCAGGCAGACACACGCACGGCTGCCCTGCAACATGCCCCGCTGTGGGTCCCTCTACGCCTGCGGTCAGTGGAGGAGACRCAGGAGCTCAGCCCACGTCTGCCCCGGTGCCAGCCTCACTTCTCGCTCTCGCTGCTCCCTGCCTCTCTCCTGCCCAAAGTGCATGACTCTCTGCAGAGCGGAAGAGACTCTGGAGAAAGAGCAGCGCAATCTATACAAAACACCTTAATTACAAGCTTAATTCCATGGCGGCATTTAGGCAAATGTCCACAGGCTGGGAGGGCTGACAGCCCTTGAGCAGCAGAAGCGGCTGAGCCCTGCCATGCCAGGAGCAGGTAGATACTGGAAGAAGCACGTGGTGAAGAAAAGCCCCGTTCCCTCATCTGCCAAGAAGCTGCCTCCGAGATGGCTGTGAGATCTGTTGGCAGCCGATGTTGAAAAGCGCTGCTCTYGGAGGTGCTACGTGCCCTTCGGGAGGAGAGCGGGCGCGAGGTGCCACCCCGGAGGGCGGCAGCCCACGGAGCGGGGGACAGGCTGCGCTTGGCCGAGCCCRGGCAGGTTGTGGGGGTCCATGAGAAAAATGAGCATGTTCAAGAGCTCCTGGGCTGAATGCCCCATGGGCTGCACCAGCRTGACCCAGCGTGGCGTTACCGAGGCCAGCAGGGAGGGCAAAAACAGGGAAAAGCCATCGAGGTGGGGAGAACCGCTGGTCCCAGCGGCAGCGATGCCCGCACCGCCTGCGCCGGCAGAGCTTCCCGGCTGGCCAGGCAGAGGCAGCACCACTCCTCCTGGTCTGCACAGGGCTCGGTTTGACACCAGCCAAGATTTTATTTTTGTAAAATTGCTATTTTTAAGCAGCAGCTGTAATCTAATTAAGTATCAATCAGGGAAGGCTGTATGCCTTCAGCCGGACACAGCCGACGGGTGGTGGTGACAAGCCTCACGAGACAGAGCTTGTTTGCCGGCTCGGCTCTGGCAGCAGGCACGGAGCCCCTCCGCCAGGATCCAGCCACGTAGTAAAAAGCCAGCTGTGTCGCAGCTACGTTTGCATCCACCTATAGGTAGGGCTATAAAATATCAACAGGATCAAAGCACGCTCCAGAGGGACGCTGCAAACGCCCTGGGTGCTGCAGGTAACGCACCTGCCCCGTTGGTTTATGCTGATGGGGACCGGCCAGGTCCTGGCCAAGCCACCCCCGTGGACCCTCCTGGGCAGCTGCGTTGTGACGAAGCCCCTGGTGACACCTGGGCAAATACACTACAAGAAGCTGTGCATGATTTAGACTATTGCAATRCAAGTCACTGAAAGCTGAGTGCCTTTACCCACCCACTACAAGCCCCAGCAGAAAGGGTGGTGTGGATTATTGCTTAGAGAACAGCGCTCTCATTTCAAATTTCATTTAAAAACTATCCAATTTGGAGAGATTTTATGCAATACATCTCTCTGCTTTGAAAAGCATTGTGCAGCTGAGAATACACAAACAATAGGGAGAAGGTTATAAACACCTTTTCTCCTATCCGCATATTTTATCGTGCAAATTTTCCCCTCCCCCCAGTCCTATTCCAAACACTATTTTTAATTTGCATGCCTTTATAAACCCCATATGGAGTACAGAGAATTTGCATAACATCCAATACATTATAGATTAGCTTTCACAACATTATACAGTATTGCGAAATGAGGAGGCTTAACATGCTAATTAGGGTGCTTTATTTTTTTTTAAAGCCAAGATTGCAGTTAATTGTGCACACGCAACTGCCAAAAAAAAAAAAAAAAGTAGTAAACTAAAATTATCTTAACTAAACAGATGGGAATTTGCCTAAACTGGGGTTTTCACTATAGTTTGTCATGGCCCTATTTGTCAGGTGAGGTACTGCAATACCTCAGCCCGGGTAGGAAAGAGGTGATTTGCTCCGTCCGTCTGTCCTGGCACGAGGAGCAGAGCGGGACGGGCAGACAAGCGCCGAGGAGCCGCTGCATGCTTCAGGCTCACCGACCCCTTGCCGAGGGAGCCATCACCGTGCCGGGGTGCTCCTGTGCTGGGGGGCTGTAAGGCACCCTGCCTGGCACGGGGGCTGACTGCGGGCAGCTGGTACAAGAGGGGCAGGTCGTGTAAGGAGAGGGACCGGGGGAGGAAAGTCTGACATGAAGCAGGAGCTGGCGCTTGTCCTCTCCTGCCTTAGCCCGTCCCGTCCCCCCAGCATGCAGCCGACCTGGAGCTTTGCCTCAGCGAGCTCCCGGCCTCCCTCAGCTCCGCTGTTTTGCTGGCCAGGGCACTGGGATGAACAGCGCATACCTGAGCGAAGCAGCCCTCTCGATGTGCTAGAAAAGGCACTCATTTGTGCTTCACAGATGGAGCATGAAATGCAGCTTGTTTGATCAAAGTCCTGAGGAACAATTTTGTCTGCTTCCAGAAAATTAATCCCAAGACCTCTTAATGCGTGAGCTGCTCCCCCGTGCAGCAGGATTTGAGCGACCTGATGGTGGGAGAAGGTGTGACGCCTCTGCGGCCCCCGGTCCAGCGCTTCGCCCGCGGGGATGCAATGTGAGCTGGTGCGGGATGGACGACTCAGCTCCCAAATTCCCGAGTTAAGTAAATATAATGAAAAGTGAGCCTGGCTGCTGGTACGTTTCCCGATTGCTCGTCTCTGAGTAGCTGTCTAGCCTTGTTCAATTTAATAGTCAGAGTCAGGCATGGCTTTGGCCGAGATCCTGATGGCGGTGCAGAAGGGCATGTCTGGATCGTGGTATTTTTCTCACCGAGTGCTCAGCAGTGCACGTTGAATGTGAATCCACCGTACTGTGCCTTGGCTTGCAACTCAGCCCGTCCCAAAAAAGTCCCTCAGGCAGCGCCAGCACCCTGCCCACGCCAGCAGCTCGAAGGCTACCAAGTTGCAAAGTGTTTTGTTTGCTATTACAGAGGGAAGCGTAGGGCTCTTCTGGGAGCGAGGGCTGTTGGCTGTAGGAAGAGGATTTTTCATAGCTTGCCCTGGCACTGTTTGTTTGAGAGGGATTTTTTTAAATTGCCTTAGAGGCAGAGGAACGGAGAGACTAAATGACTCGCCCGGGTCCCACGGGAAGGCAGTGTCCCAGCCGCCCACCTGCCTCCCCGGCCAGCYGCGCCGCCCCAGAAATGGCTCAGAGGATCATTTGCTCAGTTTCTGGGTCTCTCTCTCAAAAGACTTTCATTTCCTCATCTTTTTCCTGGGATAATTTTGTGCTTTCCAGCTGCTTTTTTAATTAGGTTGCTGTTGTTGGGCTGTACAGGATATCCTATGAGGTCCTCGGCCCTTTCCCGGGTGGCTTCAGCTGTTTTTCCTCTGCCTTTAATTTATGATGGGATTCTTTTTCATCTCCCCCCGTGTGGTTTCCAGCCCAGCTCTCTAGTACTTTGGTTGCTTTTATCAAAGTAAAATGTTCAGAGGTTTGAGAGCTTGTGCTCTCTTGTTGCGCTCTGTATACCCAAGAAAACGAGCTGAGGCAATTAGGATCGGGATGTCAGCATTCCGGCTGTCATAAGATGGTATTCTTGGGCAGAAACTTGCAGTGTTTTTCTTCCTCACCATAACGGAAGGATTTCTTTGCTTGCTTGCTTGTGCTTTTCATCCAGATGTAGTAGGTTTGGCTGATCCAGGCTTAAGCACATGAGGTTGGATCTGTTTGTTGGGCAGCTTTACCAAACCCCACTAAGATTTTTTTTGCTGACATCTACAAATGACGGGAAGACTTGAGTCTAGAGAAACGGTACCAGGTGCCTCATACTGAATAGCATTGCCCCCAATGGCAAATTAAGCCATTTGCTATGGTTGATTTATTTAAGAGGGGCACGACATTAAGAAGATCGGTGCCCATCTATTCTTACAGGCTTCACTTCATCAGGGTCTGCTGCAAACGATTTTACACCTGGGACAGAGGTAGGTTTTATCGGTGTTTCAGCAGTTTGGTTTCTCTGCTCCCCTGTTAGAAGACCCCGCTTGGGTGCTGGCAGCATTACCTTCCCCTCTTCAGCCATCAGTTACTGCTAGAAAACAAGTGGTGCCAGTCTTTCTCCAAATGCAACGTGGCACCATCTCAAAGGCAACCTCCTCTTCCCTTTGCCTTGTGGCCCTGGGCTTCCTCCCTGCTGCACTTCAGCCCCTCTTGGCTTGGGACACCAGCCCCAGAAGTCCTGCTGCACCCCTTGGTGCTGGTGGCTCCAGGTGACAGGATGATGCTGACGGAGTGAACTGATTTTTGAAAAATGATGTGCACTCACTCATTAAAATCCCACCCCTGAACTAGGTCCCCAAAGCTTCGGGTTCAGTTTAAAAACCCTGGCCACCTCTCCCTCCAAATTCAGGAATCGCTACAGCACTTCTTTGTCATGAAGGTGATCTTGCATAAAATACAGCATCGCTTCCAGGCTGAGTATGTTCCCCATGCTGACAGGTGAGACCATCCCTCAGAAGAAAGAGCTGCTGTACGCTCTTCATAAAGCATCTCTTACGCTTCTATTTCATTTTTACCTATTTTTCATCCACACCATTAATATGGAAAAGAGGGAACACGATGACACAGAGCCCATCTGCTCTCTCTTCTTCGAGACACCCTCACCCTGTCTGAGGGACTTCTTGCCCTGTCTCCTCTCACCACAGCACCAGTTTCAGGTTAGTTGTAGTAATTTTTATCTCCATTGAGAAAACTGATGGCATTATGATATTTCTTTCTGGCCAGAACAAGTTTGAAGTAGAAGAAAAGTAAATTAATCATCAAAGAAATAGTTCTTTATCAGTCCCAAATGTGAGAAGGTATAACTTCTGCCCCTCTCAAATTATAAATCACAACAGGTTTTTAATTTGATTAATGACCTTTTAGGTTCATTTTCATTATTTCACCTGCACCTATATAAAGTAGATAACCCGAAAMCAGATATTTTTATCTAGTGCCATCACTCTAGCTTCTACCGGCTTAAGAAAGAGACCCAGCAGGCTGACGTCCCACATACAACTGCAAAAGCTGGCCAGGTTGCTCTTTTGGCAATCTGATTCCAGTTACTGGCCATCGTGTTCATGTGCTGGTGCTGCAAACAGGACCCTTCCCTGAACGAACTCAGACTGCGCAGAAGAGTCTGAGCAGCTTCTTGGAAAAGTGCTGTTAATTTATGAAAAGAACATCCCAATCTTGCCAGGAAAGGGCCGTTTTCAAGGAACGAGTGATGGGACRTACTGATGCTAGTGGCTCTGTAGCCCAGTGTTTGGGTTGGTCCTCACAAGTCACAGCAGGCGATACAGAGAAGAGCCAGTGACCACTACAGGTGAGATTTAGGAGCAAAAGTCACTTTGGGACTCGAAAATCTCACCCAATAATCCACAGACTTTCGTCAGCTGTGTGTAACCGGTATTTGAGTGGCATAAAGTCTCGGCAACACTGTAGTTATGTTTATTACTTGCAATCAATAAAGATTTAAGTGGTGATTGTAACAGCTTTGGATAATTCACATCCCATTCTATGCTCTAATGGATGTAATATAAATGTTATACCCAAAAATGATCATTGYCAAGGAGAGCAAATGAACGCGGCAGACAGCACACTGTTCCCTCAAACCAGATGAACCATTGCTCAGAATTAATTTAGAATTTTTAGACGCAATCTTTCAGAAAAGGTAGCTGCCAAGAAAAGGTGCAACAAATAAAGGCTCTTCGAAGCACTAATTAAAGGGCTTCCTCGGAGTTGCACAGGACGGGGTGGGCAGTGCATGGGTTGCACTGAATCTCCCAGGCAATGGGGCTGCCCGAGGGCTGACCTGGCACCTTTCACGACCTGGGTTTTACAGACTACAAACTGCAGGTGTTCCTCCACCCATCATCAGCTGGTTTCTGATGTTCCACAGAATATTTGGTGTACAGGGTACAGCGTGGCATTTTCTCAGCACTGTTGCTTGCAGCATCTTGAGAGTCCAAATGTAGCTTTTTTGGGGGTAGAGAGTGAAGAAATCACCCATGAGCCTGAAGGGAGACCAGAATAACATCAGCAGTGAGAGCTCCTCTCTGGTCTTGAAAACATCCTTTCTCCACTCATGCCCGGGGCTGAGGCTCGGGATAGCAGAGAACAAGCTGCAGAAGAGCTGATCAGCACCTCAGCCCGGGAAGGGATGCCCGGCTGCCCGGCTGGCTCGGGAGGATGCCAACCGCCGGGCAAGAGCTCCAACCACCGCAGCTCCGCTGCTCTTATGAGTGGTCCCCACGCAGGAGGGCTTGGTGGCTTCTGCAGCGCTACGCAGGCAGGACGTCTGCATCCCCAGYGGCACCGGGGAGGGATGTGTGCCATCTCACCCAGGGACAGAGAGTTCACTCAGTGATGAAGCTAAGAAATTTAAGGCCAGTGGCAAYGGGGATCCTCCTCACAAGGCAGACGGACGCTGGCTCCAAACGTATGGCAAACATGGCCAACAGGAGCCCCATTCATTGCAAACAGGTCTGGCTAGAAGGCCAAAGACACGAGTTCCCGATGCGCGTAATACTGCATCTGCCACAATGTGAAATCCTCTGCGGTCACTAACGTGCCCTTTTTCTTTTTTTTTTCCCATCAGTACAACATCAGATGCCAAGTAACTCTGGCTGGAGAAGCGCTGTGGAAATGCAGGCACACATCACTAGGGATGCGGTACTTACAGCAAAGCTGTTTGTGTTTTAATGTACCCTGGCACTGGCCGTTTGGGTGCGTCGGGGGAGGCAAAATCACAGCGCCAAAGGCACCCCTGGGCTCCGGCTGTGTCACACCGCAGGGGCGCAGAACAGCTGTAAATCTGGTCTAATATCTGGCTAGGCCAGGTTGATTGCTGATTTGTGGGATCAGAGCAACAAAAAGCCACAGGAGCTTTCTGGCAAATCCGGCCCTCTGAAGATTGCAAGGTTAATGAAGCGTGACATCCTCCCTCCGAGTTCAGCCCGCGGCCCTTGCCGAGCCGTGCAGTCAGACCAAGAGCTGCATCCCCTGCAAAGGGCTCTTCACCCTCCCCTCCAAATCCCAGTAACGTGAAGGAGGCAAAAGTCTATGGTGGTACCAGGTCTCGGTTAGTACATTATAAAGTGTTTTTTGACTTGGGTTTTTTTTTGGTTTTTTTTTTTTTTTTTTTTTTTTTTTTTTTTTTTTTTAATCCCTGTTATTTTTACCTAATCCCTTTAATTTAGGAATCTGACATATTTAGAGCACTCTCACTTCTGCAGCAGGAATTTTCCTCTTGTTTCTTAAGACTGTTTTTCTCTTGTTTCTTATGACCAAAGCGGTCCTTGCTGGCTGGAGCATCCGTGGGATTGCTGACGTCAGCACAACCCAACCAACAACRCTGTAACATCAAAGAGTTTAGACATCAAATGTTTGGCTTTCTAAAATCCACCTCATACTGTCAGAGGAAAGGCAAGTGGACTAAGGCGCAAAGAAACAAGCACGTTCTTAATTCAAAACACTTCCTAAAATCCTCTACGGTAAAACTACTGAAAACACGGAATTAATTGTTCCTGTTGGTATCACTGGCAAATCTCCACTAACTTCAGGGGAAGCAGAGTGTGACGCTTGTTGCAGACATGTGGGAAGTGTCACCTTTCCCGTGCTCTGAGAGGTAAATACCTGAAGGGGACAGGCAGAAGGACCCCGAACGACTGCACCATTGCTTTGCACCCAGATTTCAGCCCCACGCATCCAGCACCGCAGAGAAACCTCCCAAAGCCACACACCCCGAGCCGGCCCGCGCGGGTGCACAGCAGCACAGGGCACTGACAAATGCAGAAATCAAGCCCAGGCACTCGGCTTAATTTGACAGGATACCATAAAAATCTCACTAACAACCATCTTGGTATCATTAAAATATAAAGATAGAAACAATCCAGGAAGATACCAAATCCAGGATTATTCTCTAGAGGGCACTGCTTGAGGTTAAAGACCCATCTAAATCAAATAAGGCACTTTATTCCCCCAAGCTCTCTAAATCCCAGCCTGATCTGTAACTATTGAATGGACTTTTTGTCAGATCTTGTTACTGAAATAACTTCTGACTAGATACAAAACCCACGGGTGAATGCATTGTCCAAGTGCTCTGCTTTTTCCAAGATCAGATCTCTCTGCCTGTCATAATTTACCAATTTAGCAATGTCTCCGTGCCACGACTTCATGTTTTGCTATGCACCCACATGTAAGGGATGGGGAAGATTTTGGATGGAAATGGGCTCGTTATTAAAACCCACTATGTTTGTTTCAAGACTAGAGTTACCTGGTACTTCAAGCAGGAGTGAACAGGGCCCTGAAAATATGGGCATAAAAACATACGGTCACCCACTATTCCTATTTGTTACCTTCTGTCTCAAAAAGTGATCTTCTGTATTTCACACTGAACATCTAATATTCATGGAAAAAGCACCAGGCATTTCTTCTTTAAGGAATGAACGCTTCGTTGCTCTTTGCTACCATTTCAGACCTGCACCGTTTTTTCCCTGCCCTGTGTTACCAGCAGTTGCACATCTTAAGATTTAACATTTGAGGGATTGAAATGCTTTACGGGTGGGCAGAGAAAGGGATGAAAGCGAAAGCCATCCAGTTTGAAAAGACAAAGAGCTTTCAAAATTAGAAGATTAAAACTTGGCGCCTCAAGCCCCATATATCCCCCAGCCACCTAAGAAATACACTGCATGTTGATGGCTGGGATAGTGCTCGGAGGCATCGGGCACAGCAATAAATCCCCCGGCAGAAGGATGTTGTTTTTCCTCAATAGCAGAGCCAGAAGTGGTTCCCGTAGCTCAAGGTGCCGAGGCCCCGGGTGCCGGTGAGCAGCGCCCCGGGACTGCAGCTCCCCGGCTGCCAGCGCTGGCCGTGGGCTCATCGGTGGCCATCACCGACAGCGGGGCTGGGACCCTCCTTCAGGAGGTCACTGCACATTTTGCCTCTTTTGTGCCTTTTGGTACTTAATGGTGTCATGGGATGACAAAAATCTTATCTATGAAATAGCACACCAAGTAGTTTTTAAAATTTGTTTATGCTGTGATATTGCCAGCAACAGAGCCAGCAACTGTGGGAGATGGAGACAGGCGGTGGCTTCTCCTGCCGTACTGACATGGTGTGTCAGCCTGCGAGGACTGCTGCTGTTCAAAGGGCATTAGTGACCCCTGCACAGGCACACCAGCTTTCAGTTCTGCTCTGATGACAAATGCCTGTAAACGAGAGGCTTTGCAAAGGGTGCTGAACGCAGGTTTTGCAACGGCCATTTGAACGCTATGCAGATTATCTATCAGGGGATGGGTTTTTTTAGTTACTGCTGCCTATTTAGTAGCTGCAACAGTTCYCCATAACAGAACTTTGTTCTAGTCTTCATTACTGTGTTTTTCCATAAATAGTGTTCTTTTCGTCACTTCAAGGATTCTTGCCTTTTTTTTTCAGAGGCAGGTTGGAGCAACCACTGTATCCTTGTGGAATCTGTGGGGTTTTTCCTTGCAGTAACTAGGTATGCATTTTAAATTCAGGTGTTCTAACTGATGCTGTATTTGCTGCAACGTGGAAGACATACACAGATGGACGATGCCATTGTAACACCTACACACACTCTGAATACACCTGCACGGAGCCAGATGTGTTACCAGCTGAGACTGCAAGTTCCTCCACTCTTTGCAGAGAGTCTGCAGCCTGTGTTTGGCAGCAGCAAGTGTCTCTAGGAAAGTATATTTATATGTTTCATAAATGTAGCTCAAACAAATTAAACTCTGTACTAACAGGATCATAATTTAATAGAAGTGCCAAGCGCTAATGTAATAATGCATGCCTATTGGATTAGGAAATGCAAGCCATAACAAGTCATTGTAGTTCATTTACAGCAGTGCCCGAGACTTGAGGTACAGATGTGGCGAGGGGCTGGGAGGAAGAGCTACCCGAACAGGGAGGCAGAATAAGGGCGGGCAGATGCTTAATGTTACGCTCAAACCTACATCATCTGAAACAGCAACGTGGATCTTTCCTGTCATTGCCTGGATCCTTTCTAACCTGGATGGATATGAGCAAGAGACTCAACTTACCTTGCGTGCAGGCTATCCCCTCACCTTCTCTTTCTCTTGCCTCTAGACACATCCAGTTTTCCCCCCGTCTTCTATGATTTATTTTCCTCTTGGGATGGCTTCTTCTGCGACTCCTGCTCTCGGGCTCCTCAGCAGGCTGCAGGTAGATGCCGCTTAGTCCAAAGGCTACACAAGACATTCAAAGAACAGCTATGTCGCTTGTATAAAGCTAGAGGTGTCCGACCCATGATTACAGTGCCGGCGAGCGCAGAGCAATCCACCAGAGCAGCACAAGTGCCTGCGTCCACGTGAGCTCAATGCTGAAACATTAGAATTACTTCGAAGAAGAAGAAGGAGAAAGGCATTTACTTTACCCTTTGTACGTTAAGTGACAGCAGTTACCATTAAAGACGAAACAGCCAAGGCCAGACCCCCAGGGAGATGTTCAAAGGAAGGGCCCTGCTCCTGCTGCTGGGAGCCCCGCTTCGAGCTGCTGGTTTTCCTTTTTCCTTTCCAGTCCCAAGGAGCTCTGCCTCGGCTTTTCCCATACTGATGCTTACAATGCAGGATAAATGACTCATGCAAGCGATTTATGGAAATTAGCTGTTAAGCACCACAGGTATCATCAAAACGAGTGCATGAGTAACAAGTCTTTCTCTACRATTTCTTGCGGCCATAAAGGCAGGGCGTAGCGTCACTGCGTGGGGCCCGGCTCTGCCGCGGTTAACACTGCACAAACACGTTTCCTTGCACACTCAGGTTCAGCTTCGTCAAGGCAGCAAAGCTAGTCCCCACGATGCTAAAGGTTATACAGGCAAAACAAAATGGTTCCCAATTCTTAGATGCCAGCCCTGACTCCACCAGCTCCTTCCCAGCCTGGGCAACCTGCTCATCCCAAATTCTCGTTCTGAGTCTCCAAGGAAAATACCCTCAAACAATCTGCACAACAGCACAGCCATTTCTGCAAACCAGAGCAGGCTCTCTGCCCTTCTTGGCAATGCTCTAAGCGAGATGCTCCGATGAACTCCTAGAGCATTAAGACTTCATTATTGGCACAAAACGTACACAGTATTATTTCCTAATATGCTATAAAGTAATAGCTGTCAATTAAACAAATATTCTGATGTCTTCCTTTTAAAGTATTATTTTACTTTGTCACTAATTTGCACAATACAATAATTTCATATTACTTTCCTAGCTCTGAGCATGAATTAGCTCTGCGCTACTATCACTGGCTCTGACCAGCCATTTTATCTTTTTCCAGCTCATAACCCAGGCCTATAGAATGGGTGGCAAGTAAATTCATGCTGATGAACATAATTTCAAACAAATTGCTCAAATAAATTGTGCTGCATCTTTTTAAAATAGCCATTTCCCCAAATGTTCTCTTTAAAGCACAACACATTTGGCAATGGTGCTCTTTAGATGTCAGGTATCATCTAAAATAATGCATAACAGATTTCTTCTAAAAATATGCCACTTAAAAAAAATTATGCAGCAAATGCTAACGGCTGTGCTGAAAATGTATCAAAGCAAAATAGCACAGAGAAATGGGGGAACAAATCCCATCTGCTAATGGCCACACTCACAGCTCGGAAGGGGCTTGGGAATGTGATGCTTTATGGAGCATGGCTCTGAGGGCAGAACTCAACTAGCACGCCGGAAAAGTAATCCTACAATTAAAAAGAAACAACTGAACAATGAAGTAGTATTACATCGCATGTCATTTCACAGATGTACTCCAAAAGAGATAGCAGCCTAAAAAAGAATATATTAAAGAAATTAAGTCAAATAATTAGCAAGGAATCTTGGCATGTGAAGTTGGCGAGATGCTGCATTCAAGCAATCTCCTTCTGTGTTGGTTGTCATTAAATGTCACCGTGAAGGTATAAGAATACAAGAAATGTATCAACAGCAGAACTATAGAAATTTATCTTAGCAGAAAATTGTTCCTATGCAACTGAATAATTAGTTTCACTTAAGTCACTCAGCCTGCTACCGCCGTCTGCATCCCCTTTTGTCTATTTCTTGTTAAATTCCTATTCAGCCATCACTCAGCTCTGAGATAATAGGATTGTATAATAAACAAAATAATTAGTTTCCAAACTCGTAATACACTGTTACATATTTCCTGGAATATGGGTTTTTTATAACTGCTATTTTGCATTCTCTCATGATTGAGAACTCAGCTCACATGTATAAGAGAATGTGAAGACAGTATAATTTTGCCACGAATCCAACGGATGAAACTAAATTCACGCTCATTTAGGAGAGCTAAGTGAACAAATTTTGATGCACGTACCAGAATGTCTGCACCCGCCAAGTCATCCCACACGTATTGACATGCATCACAGACAAATTACATATGGATAGAGCACGCTCCCCTTCGGACTTCTTAAATAAGGACCACTACCGAAATGGGTAACTCCCTTCGCCAGGGCAGTACCGACAGCCAAGATACTGCAGGGCAGACTGGCACCCTCTGCTCCACACCAGCGCTGGCATATACTGGTAGCACTGAAAATGAGACATATGTCAGCTGAGGCCGTTAAAACAATCTCATTAAAACAGCACAATCTCTTCAGTCTTAAGTTACAAGTGGACCCCAGGAGCATGGGGTGCTCACAGGACTAACCTTACAGTCTGTCTAACCAAACAGATTAAAAAACTTGCAGAAAGTCAACTGAATACCTTTTCTTTTTCCTGCCGTAAGACTCAAAATCCTTGTGAAACTTGAAGTCACTGTTTAATTTTCCAATGGCGATGAACATAAGATAACAAGAGGTGAACTCACAACTCAGAATCATTCATCTCCAAGCACAGGCGAACCGCATGCTAAACGGCAGGGAGGATGAGCATGGGAGGGCATTTTCTGGGTGACTGGGTCCTTCGCAGTACAGCGATGGGCRCTGGCACAAGCAAACAGGCTGCATACTTACCTCTGGCTTTCAGCAGAAGCTACGTATCAGATTGCACAGAGGAATTCAGCTTAAGAAACTGGCACCAACGTCTGCAGCGACTCACAGCTACACACAGCTGGTTGGCAGTAGGTAGGAAGCAGCTGATTACAAACTCGGGGCAGTGATTTCCCAAGCCTGGGTCTCTACTGGCGAGGCTAAGAGAGGTGGTCTGTCAGCTTAGCCGGTAGAGAGAGCTGCCCTGAGTGAGTAATGGTCCCCGTGCCGCCCTGTGTGACGGGGTGCAAGGTCTGCATCTCCACCTGAGGCACCTTCAGCACCCCGTCCTCTCTGATTCCCCCCAGCTACCGCCTCCTTTAAGGGAAAAGGGAAAAAAAGAACAGTTTTGAAGCGACTCCTCTGAAACGCTCTATAAATGAAGCCGTGTTCATATAAACAATTAACTGGAGAGATGGGATGAGGTAACGAGGGCAACTCAGGCTTCTGGTGGGAGGACAGAGAGGAGGAGAGAGAGGCCAGCGAGACTGTCGGGGCCGTAGCGCCCGGAGGGCAGCGCCGGTGCTCGCCTTCCCCGAGAGGGCAGCGGGGCTCCCGCGGGGCTGGGGCACAGCCTGAATTCGGCGTTAGTGGCCGACGATGGGGGTGTGCGCTGCCGGGAAGGCATCTGCCTGTCTGCTGCAACGCCGCCGCATCGCAGCCTGCAGCGTTCAGTGCCTACAAAAYGCTACCTCAAAAGAAAAGCCACTTCGTAACAAAAAAGCCCTTTGATTTACAACATCTCTAGAAACAACAACTAACCCCTTCTCCTCCTCCCCTAGCTTAGTCTTCTGCGGGAGGTCTTCTCTGACCCACGTTCTCTTCCCTGGGGACTTCTGCCGGCTGAGCTGTGCCCCCGAGAGCCGACATCTGTAGCTCAAACAAACAAGTAGTCCTTCATCACAGAGTGTTATGACAAACTGCAGAAAGACAGCGCTTTGTGATTTACGGATTAAAACAGCAAAACACGTGTCATCGTGTTTGCTCCCCTTCCCTCTTCACTGGCTGCCCATCCATAGTATCACAGCACACCTGACTCCACTCCCTTAACATTCACTGACCAGGGCCAAGGGCTTGCTAATGGATGGTATCGCTCTTTGTAAAAGGTCTTTCAGCACAAGCAAAAATAGAAGGATGGCCCTAATTATGACCATTTTAAAAATCCTCTTTAGTTTCCTTAGGGCTGTAAGCATTAGTTGGCTGGGTTTAATTCAATGAACTCAAAGCAATGAAGTTCATTGAAGCTGGTTTGTACAAAGAGTTTTCTTTCATGGAGGCAGCATTAGACAATGCGGTGCTGGATCCCAGGAGAATGTTAAACATTTAATATACTGGCAAGTATAATGTTACATAAACGTGTTGCGTGAAGGATGAGCAGCAGAGCTAAAAAGCATAAAAAAGCTTGCGCTCGTCTCCAGGCTGCTGCTGAGCACTGCGGACCTCCAGTTACTGAACAAACCTGAATTCGAGAGCTTTTCCTTCCTTTACACAATGGCTTTTGCCAACATCAGAGATGAGTAGCTGAGCAATTTCCTACGTAGCCAACTGTAAGCAACTCTTACTAATAGAATGCAGCAGTAATTTGCAGTAATTGTCCGAAACTGCAGATTACTGAAAATACTGTTATTATTGATTTTGGACCAAAGCTGAAGCATTTTTATAAGAGAGATTAGGTGTTATTGTTCCCTAAGGAACTGGTTTTACTAGCTGTAGGAGAGTGTCACTATGAAAATTAATCTCAGTACTTTTCAGTATAACAATGTATTTTAAATTAATTTTCTTGGTCATTCCTGTACCCAAGGTGACCAGTAGCACCCAGCCTACTCTAGCTACAGCTTCTCCTCACCAGGTTAAAGACTGCAGAAATTGCCAGTTTTACAGAGTAAGGTTGGCAATATGAAAGCACACTAGTTAACTTTTGCAATACATGAGGTCGTTAAAGCAACTTCAAGAGTCTCGCTACCGTACAGGCTGCCTGAAAGACTGGGGGAAGCCTCAGCTCAGCAGAAGGCAGTGACAGCTTTGTCACTGCGGTCACTGGAGCTGGATTTTAATCCACATCTGTATCAAAAGCACAGCAAACACAGACGCAGTGCCCCTGCACAGGTGTGTGCAGAGGACTGGTCAGTGGCGTACAACAGGTGACATTTGAATATTCTAGGCAAAACTACCAAACCYTCTCTCCTTAAGATTCATTTCCAGTTTAGTGCATCAATACACTTCCCTGTTGCAAGCAACGTATCTCGTTTCAGCTTTGCCTGTTGCAAGCTCTAGCTCCTTACATGTTACCGTTACTGCTATTACTTTACCATTAACGGGTCACTACCGTCTCTGCATAACATTACGTCTTTGCTATGATCCTTGCTTAACTCTTATCTCTCGACCCCACGCTGCGATTAGATGAGCAGCCACCCTTTCCTCCCCTGAGCTACAGACCCACCCAGGCAGCTCTTCTCCGGAGACCAGGCTTCCTCCCAGGGGCTCTGGTGGCACCAGTTCAGGCCAGCAAAGCAGCGTGTGCTGATACTGGTTTGCTTGACCTCTCCCCAGAAGAGCAAAGGAGAAGGCAGCCCTCTCGCCTCCGGGTCTGTGCTGGCACAGCTGATCCTGGCGAAAAAAGCCTCTCAAAAACCACGCTGCATCACAGCTGAATCACGGAGAAGGACCGAAGCCTTGTCCTCAGGGGTTAGTACGGCGGCCAGATGTGATCACTGGTTTCTTGTACAGTTACAAGTACTGATTTGCTCTGTGCAGGTCCCACCAATACTGGACTTTCTATCTGTTAGTTAAATAAGGTTTCCAAGCTTGACCAAGCCGGCTGACGATATTAAATAAGACCATTTCTTTGCAAGAGCTACTGGGCAAGCAAATGGCTTTTTTTTCCCCACCACAATTATTCAGATGGTTTTAATCTGCGTTCTTTTTCGTGGTTTGTTTTTGTTGTTGTTGTTTTTGTTTTGGTTTGTTTGTTTGGTTGGGTTTTTTTTGTCCCTTGAGAAGTAAAATAACAGCCTTGCCGATTACTCTTTGCTAAGGTACCCGATTGTGGTGACATTGAGGCTGACCTTGGAGTCACCTCCCCCGCTGCCGCACTCTCCTTTGTCGTACCACCATTTGTTTTTCAATTTGTCCAAGAGGCCTTGCTCATTCAGTTTTAATACTGCCAGGTTAACAGCATTTCTTGAAACGATAAAACATAACTTGTAAGAAAAAATGCACAAATGCTTAGGAAATCGTAACGTATAAAAAAAGGAGCACAAGAGGACAAATTGGCTAAAATTTCACAGAACGTGGAGCTATCAAAATGTCTGTACAGCAAATACAGGGTTAAATATTGGAAGGTGGCATGGAGGATAACATTTGCTCAAAACTGAAGTGTGCGGGATGGGGAAATYGTCTTTGAGAAAAAAAGTAACAAGAACACCACATCATGCAGTTAACATTCGTCACATATGGCAGGTTAACTCGGCTTTTACCATTTAAATTGAAAAAGCCATTGAACTGTAAAATTAAAACAGCAACAAACAATCAGAAAGGACAACACGAAGAGAACGCTAAAAAAATGGATGCATTAAATAAACGAAACCATAATTTACCGTCTTATTTAACTCCATGGAATAGTGAAGATTTTAAACTTTAAAGTTACCTCAAAATCCACAAGAAAGAAAATGACAACACAATACATCAGGGTAGGTGGAATACTATAACAACATGGATATTGTTATATTATTCCACCCACCTTAATGCTGAGCCTTTGGGGGTTGCTACACCATAGCCCTTGGAATCCAGGTTGCCGCCAACTTTCATGGTGTCGCAGGGCTTGCGCTGCTCGATGTACTCGTTCATCGTCGACTCCAGCAGGAAGGCAAACTTCCCCTTCGACTTCCGCACCCTCGCCACCCCGTCCGCCGTCGTTTTGGTGAACACTGAGGGCTCGGCCGACTTCATGTACGACCACATTTTCTCGTAGACGGCTATTTTTGACCTCTGGGAGAGACGAAAGGAGGGAAATGAAGAGCCGTGTTGGGAAGGGCACAAGACTGAGCTCTGTGGGCTTAGTCGGCTTAGAGGTGTAACTGATTAAGGCTAACAAATAAAAAAGCCAAGGTAGCTCGGAGAGAGACACATTGCCCCCTGAACAATGACCAAACCATAAAATGGTTGGGGAGGGGGAAACATATCTCAGACATTTATTCTACTAATTGCCATGTAATTGGCAGCCTGGCAGTCAGAATGAGAAATGGTGCGTGCCCGTCCCAGCGCCTYGGTTCCTGCTCTGCGGTGGGTTTATCCGCCTGCATGCTGCTCTGCTACTGAACCAGAGGGAGGATGTTAAATCCTAGCTCATCCATCATGGCCAACAGATGCAAAAGAAGCCTCTCCTCTTCACACAAATCCTCAGCATTGGTTTTTGTGCTAACTCGCAGCTAGGAAACACTGGCACTTGCTTATTACAAGTTTCCAGCAAGGCAGGAGTCCACTTTCCACAGCGGCGATGGTAGGTCTATGATACAGAAGATCAGGACAGCTCTAGTGGCTTCTAATAGTGATGCTCATACGAGGGATATAAATAGTAATTACAAAATCCTTTATGAATCAATAGTCAAACTTTCAAAATTCAGTTTCACATTTTCCTAAAAGATAGCAAACATAAATGTTAGCAATAAGCTGAAAAAACTGCTGGTTAACTGCTTGCGTGTCATGTATATATATATCTTTTTTCCTGTTTTCCTCGTTTTGAGACTGAGCCAATCCTAACAGCCTCTAGCTCAGCATACAGGTTTTGTAAACCTGGAAATGTTGAAAAATGTGTTACTTACCCTTCTCCCTCTTCCCCACCAGTAACATTTAAACCACCCTCAGATCTTAAAGCCACCTCCAGACTCTTAAGCATTCGTATCATGGACTACCGGTTAAACTTTCCTGCTTGGTCGACAGAAGGCAGCAATGCCAACTGTATTTCTCTACCGTCTAGAAATCCAAAGGATTTACATAAGGCTTTCGGTCCAAGCTGTGGGTATCTCGAATTCATGCCTCCTACTCCTTGCCAGTTTCCTGTCCACAGCTTTCCTTGCAGAATGGGACTGAGGCAGGCAGTAACTAAATCTAGTTCAAATTTAACAAACTTGTGGCAGAAGACTGTTAATGTCCATCAGCTTGACGATTGAGACATGTTTCCTCCTCATCCAGGACAATTTAATGTCTTTTGAATAATGTGATGCTTAACAACCAGCCTCCAAACGTTTCACAAGGAGTAAGCCCTGCCTTCACCGTTCTTCAGATTAACATGCTCAGCTAGTGTCGCTACGACGGATGGAGAGGAGCACGGAGGGCAAGATTTTATTTTAATTATCCTTCCTGATGAGCTGAAAAACAACTGAAAACGCAAACCAGCTAAAATCAGCCCACCTGACAATAGGAAATCAGAAAGACAACAATACAGTGCACCTTCGTTAGGAGCTGGCTGGGTGGTGGGGTGCGAAAAACAAGCAAGAGGGATTTCAACTGAGAGCATTTCTTGGCTAAAGATGGGCTGTACAGCTTCGTTTGTCCAGCATCCGGAGTGAAGAGGCGGTGGGAGGAAAGGGGATATAAATGGGGCCTGAAATGGTCCTTACACAGGTAAAAGAAGGAATTGGGGGATTTGCCTGGCACAGCAAACACCGAATAACCTGAGATGTGGACAGTGGCTCTGAAGCTGTGGGGGGAAGCGCGGCAGCCCTGCTTCTGGCGGGGAGCGTGTGCTCGCTGCCCTGCGCTGGCACCGCACGGCGCTGCCTCGCTGCCTCTGCCGGCCTCAGACAGTTGGGTTTGGACAGGGGCAGCTCCGAGCCCCAGCTGACAGCGGGACCATGGGTCCTGCCCAAGGAGAGACATCTCACTGGGGGTCTCGATCAGGCACCCACGGGCCAGCAGCTAAAACACGCTGCTAGCTGCTTACCTGAGGTGCCCTCTCTGAGCACACTGACCTGGGTCTCCCGCTTTTCCAACAACCCCCTTGATGCACGTGGGCATTTTCACACCTCCTTCCCTGCCAGCAGCTGCCCAGGGCACAGCACTGCTCCCAGGCACCTGCCGGAGGGGCTGTGGGGACCCCAGGGCTACCAGAGGTGCCGGGAGGTGGTGGCTGTCACCGGCTCAGCAGCTGCCACCATCCTTGCGCCCTGCAGGCAGCAGAGCCCGCGGGGCAGCTCTGTGCCCCTGCACAAGTGGCAGAGCAGGCAGCGCGGGCAGCGC
>JAYKAV010002220.1:3446592-3522343 GCA_035582835.1 Phoebastria nigripes
GCAGGCAGAGCAGGCAGAGCGGGCAGCATGGGCAGAGCAGGCAGAGCAGGCAGAGCGGGCAGCRTGGGCAGAGCAGGCAGAGCRGGCAGAGCRGGCAGCGTGGGCAGAGCAGGCAGCGCGGGCAGAGCAGGCAGCRGGCAGAGCACGCCACGGCCCGAGGCACGGCACTGCCCACGGCCGACCTGCCTGCTCTTCTTGTGCAGCTCCCTCACGCAGAAAGGGAACGGACACAGCCTGGCTGGCCAACACAGAGACTGCCTGAGCAACGGCAGTTCTGGCGTGTCCTAGTTTCAAGGTGCTTGTCCTTACAACCTTCATCTTCTTTTAACATAAATAATACAAATGCACCTGCCCATTTATATTTGCAAATGGGCATCTAAGGGACAAAAGGAAGGTAAAAATACAGCTTTACTCTTTCTCTTTCTATCTCTCAGCAAGCTAAAGTGGTTAGCCTTCAAAAATTGTGCATGCACTACGTATGCTTTTGCTTGTTTTCCTCTGCAGTGTGCCTTTAATTACACAGATAAACCAGAATTTCTTTTCATCTTCTAACTCACACCAGAATATCTGTCTTTAATAAGTTCTTTCGTACTCTTTCCAGCTGGCCTGACTACCTAAAAGCACTTGCCAATACATCTGTGCATTGTTAATAGTAAGAGTTATCTGATGAGTGCCAACAGCACGCTCAGGGCTGCAAATGGTCCAAACAAAGCACGTTCCCTGCTCCAAGGGCAGAGGGTGAATATCATCATTCATGCTTCAAAAAACCAAATTCCACGACTCAAAACCGGATCTCTTTTCAACTTTAACAAATAGCCTAAGCTTTATAGTTTGCTCCCTTCATTTAACTCTTTTGGATGATGTGGTGGTTAAAAATCAGTACATTTCTATATGATCATTGCCCACCTCTTCTTCTGCCAAGTGGGATTTTCATAATATCTTGTTATTATCAAATTAACTAAATGAGTATAGCAGTCTAATCTAGTAGAAGTAGACCAAAACGCAAGCTAGAAATGAACACAGCAGGTATTGACTGGGAAAGGTTAAAATAAAATGCATCTGGCACGTCTTGGTTTTGGAGCGGCCAGAGCCTGGCCGGGGGAGCCTGGGTAAGGACCCACGGATGTGCCGGGAGCGGGGACCAGGGAGGTGATGGGCTCCGGCCACTGCGTGCTGCTCGGTTAGCACTGCTCTTTGCAGCCATTCCCCTAAATTCATAATGAGGCCAAAATAATGATTTATGATGAGGCTTCTTAGAGAAAGGGACAGTGCCACCAGAGGAGCTGTGAAACCTGCAAACCCGCTCAGAAGTGCTCGAGGGCGTTTTCTGCCATATTTTACACCTGCTCAACGGCATGAAACAACCCGTTGACTAAAGCTGGCCAAAGACGCAACGAGATGAAATGAAAGACGGTATTTTGAGTAAATATCTTCCCTTTCCCAATTTTCCAATTATCTCAAAAAAACCCCAGAAGCCCCTGAAAGACTTTAAGAAAAGGAAAATTTCTTTCCTTTCTAACTATAAAGCTGCAAATCCTGTGCTGAAAGAACATTTTCACCCATCCGTCCTCCTCTGCAGACGTTCACGCCGCCCCTCCCCGCCCCGCCAGCGCCTGCGTGCCCCCCCCGGAGTCTGACACCCGTGAGAGGGGCCAGACAGCAGGAGCAACCGTAGAGAAAGGATTTACACTCCAAAATAAGGTAAGGTCTGACAGATCTGCACTGCTGCTAGAGTTCAGCGGCAGTAAAACATTTTCCCTCTCATTAAAGTGTTACTTTTAAAGAGATATTTAGGAAAAAAGCTTAGAAGCAAAGATTTAAACCAATTCAAAGCCCATAACCGCAGTAACTCCCTATGCTCTGCAACTCCTATTTCATTTCTTTGATATTGCTCTCAAGAAGTCCGTCACACGCATTTCCTCGGGATTTCAAGGGGATATTATTATCATTTTTTTCTTAAAAGCAACATCTTCAGTGTTTCATCTAGGCCCTGGGACACATTAAAGCGTCTTTTCATTATCGCAGCCTTACTGCAGATGTAAATAGAGCTGGCCTTTGCTTTGTCAACAGTGCTGGCTTTTTTCTTTACTTGGAGATGTTTATGCAGAAGTACGAGCCCCACACACCTCAGCGCAAGGGTGCAGGCAGCTCCCTTTCTCGTGCTGAGGAGTCACTTCGTTCGGCCCGTTACTAACCGGTACATACTTACACATTGCTTCTGGGTAGCAATTAGTTAATTTTAAAAGAAGGTGCCAAGTCAATCAGTCCACAATTTTAACACTGTCTTTCATTCTAATTCTCCTAGCTTTGATGTGCGGTTGGCTCCAGTATTGAAATGAAAAATCAAGCAAACCCACAGTGTGCCATAGCATCAAACGGGCTGGGCACGCGTCACACGCAGCAGAAAGGAGGCAGGTTTACCTCTCAGTTGCGGTTATTTCTTCAATCCATTCAACAACAACAAAAACCCAGCACCCGCAAACCTGGCTCCAGCTGAGCGGGACCAGATGCCTTGGTTTCACTTTTGCACATCCCAAACCGCCTAGAGATATATTGCAAAACCCAGCACATCTTGGACGATTCCTTGACATTAGTTAAATTTAGCTCTAAAATATCTTTGTGACTGAAGCCTTCTCCCATTGACCGAATTACCTCTCCCCCTCTGCAGACATCCTTCTCGAGCTGCTGCTAAAAGTGACACTGCGTCACCTCCTTCCACTACTGAGCAGCGGCGAAGCTATTTTATTTGAAAGAAACAGCGTTTTTCCTCTATAGTTAAAAGTGTGTTACAGGGATGCCCTTTGCCCATTTTAGAACGTTTTGCCCTCTCTGCCACCTCCTCYGCAACCTACAGGTCTTCTTCACAATGCCTGCCTCATGCAGGCTGTTGGGATATTTTATTAAAATGATCAAAATGGTCCTTTGTTTCTTATGACAGGCACGAGGAAATTATTTCCCAGCAGTCAAGCTCAAAACGTTCTCTTATATGTGATTATTGTTGATCATCCAGTCATGAGCAAAATTCACCCAAATCAATTTTACTTTTAAAATTAATTTATATATTCTCCCTTTCTCACTTTTATGTTTAAAATTTTAGATTATACTGATGTTAAATTTTTTAACTCTGTCTTCAAAACTAAGAGAGTGATAAACAAGCTTAAAAAAAAAGAGGGAGGAGAGAAAGAGAAAAGGTCCCCCCAACAATCCAGGAGCTGGGCTACGAGGAAGAACAGGAGAACGTTTCATGCTGGGCAATATCAGTGTAAGAAATGGAACGGGCATACTGGAGAGGGAGAAAACCCAGAAGGAAGCCAGTGACAGCTGCCTGGTCTCAGGGCTGGGTCCAGGCTACGTAAACTCTAATACACTTTGGAGTAGGCCAGCATACATTGAAATGCAGTAAATCCAACAGGGAAGTGCAGCAAATGGGAGTGAGACAAGTGCAAAGTGGACGGAGCGTCCTGACTACGGCATGCGCACAAAGGTAGGCAGAGACATCGATAAAGGACCTAAAGCAGCAGAGTTAACACGCTCCTCTGCTACACCAGTCCTATGACCACTTTATAGCTCTTTAATAAGGGAAATTTATAGCCCTAACTCAGACAGCCGTTGCTGATACAAAACACAAAGGTCCGTACTAAAAACAGTGCAGGTATTCAATCTGAATAATACATGCTGCCTTTACATAGATGCACGCCTCACCGATACGAACTTAGGTAGTTAAGTGTGAACCTTAGCTTCATTATCATCACTCATTGCTTTCTTCCACATGTGCAATTAACTCTTCTACAGCAGCTAATGAATCCAGTAGCTTATGAACCATTAAAAAGCAAGTTACTAAACAGGAGTGAAAAAATGCCAGAAGACTGCTTTGGTACCACCGCCGTTGCCTGGCTTGGGGATCACTTTGAGATCCATCGGTTTTAGGCAGTTGCTTTCTTGGACTTTCAATATGGCAAACTGCAACGGAGTGGCTACCACTGTCTTGGGTCTTTTGGATAAGGCTTTGATTTGACGCCTTTCCGCTCCCCCGCAAGCCTGACGTCGAGTCACCCCTGCCACAGCTGCCCCTGGGAGGAGCGAGGGACAGTGGTCRGAGCCCCCAGCCCAATGCCAGCTCTGGAGCACATGGAGGCTGGCCTAATAATAAGAACACGATAAATATTATTGGTAAGGTGCCTCTGCCTGAGATTTCCAAGCTCTTTACCGAGAAGGAAAAAATAGGTCTCATGAAGGCCAGAGGGCACCATTAGTCCCCTTTCCCAAATGCGGACATGAAAGCAGACATGTCATTTACTGAAGGTCACAGGGCAAAGTCTAATAGATCAATGTCACAGCTTTTAGCCACAGATAACTTGTGATGCCAGCAATTTACTTACCTATATGGACAGAAAAATCAATCCCATCATTACATGAACCTCTTGTTTTTATTACATTCTCAGCAGATGAAAGTAGGTCAAATGCCATCAGCATGCACAGGGCATTTCTCTTTTACCAAGGCCAACCCCCAAATCTACCAAATTCTACCCACCGTTTATGAATTTGTGGGATGGCACAGATAAGCAAGGTTCAAGCATGCATATGTAAACTAGTCTGTATATTTGTAGGAATACACAAATCTTTGATAACATATGCATAAATGTAAAAGAAAGGGTGAGCTGGTGAATCATAATATTTCACAGTCAAGTTTGTGATGGGAGACATTGCCGCGTTGGTTTGTCGTTCAAATTAATGACGTTATAACTTCTGCTTTAGAAATGGCATTTTCCTTTCCCAGTTGGGGCAAATGAAGCCCAGAGAGCTAAAGGATCAGGCCCACAAACCCCGGGGCTGCCCGCTTTCCTCTAGGATCCCCTATGTCAAGATTCAGACAACCCCTGTACGGGGGCTGTGAGGACAGTTACTCTCTTTTGGAGAGAGCCCTCTGAACCCACCGGCAGTACTTCTTCCCTGTCCGGAGCAGGGATGGGAGTCCAGCAGGGATGGGATAGGAGTCCAGCAGGGATGGGACGAGAGTCCAGCAGGGATGGGAGTCCAGCAGGGATGGGATGGGATGGGAGTCCAGCAGGGATGGGAGTCCAGCAGGGATGGGATAGGATGGGAGTCCAGCAGGGATGGGATGGGTGTCCAGCAGGGATGGGAGTCCAGCAGGGACGGGATGGGAGTCCAGCAGGGAGCTCATGGAGGAGGCAGCGGTGGGGAAGGAGGGTCAACGGCAGCCTTGCACACACAGGCAGCTGGGGAAGCAGCCTGCAAAAAACCCTCCAGGCTTCAGCAACACTAGTTTTTCCACACCTGACATACATAGGGGCCCGATTACAAAAGAAACTTTATCTTATAAAAATAGTACAATATTATAGGAGTTTTCTTTAGAGAGTTTCTTCCTGTGTATCATGGTCATTTTGAAAACGTGAGCTTTGGCAGCAGGCAGGTAATGTGCCGCAGCTGCTTTAACAGACATCTTTTCTGGAGTGAGCTCTGCTCATGCAGACAGACAAGCAAAGAGTCACTCCGGCTGTAACCAGACGTCGCTGACATGTCAGTAACAGTCTGAGTAGCAGAATGTAAATCAAGATTTTAAGACGTCCTTTCCTGGCACAATATTGAACTTCAGACTACGCCTATATTCCTCTCCTCACTTTATTGCTGTCATCCATTCCTCCCCGTTGCAATACTGATTGGGAAATTAAAATGAAAGTCTTTACCAAGCGACAAGCTCTCTTTGTAAATCCTCTCGTGATTGATGGCCAGAGCCAGCGCTCGGCGAGCGCCCACCCCGAGGAAGCGCACAGCGAGGCTGCGCAGGGTGACGACAGGGGCTGGGTGCCACTGCTGAGGATCCGTACGGCTGTGCTCTGCAAGCGTGTCTGTCTGTCTGTCTGGGGAGCAGGAGGCAGCACGCACCCGAGCCGGCCGGAGGGAGGGATTACGTCAGCCTTCAGGCTAAGGGGCATCTTTCCAGCACTGACTTATTTACCAGAGCAGCCTTGTCTGGGCAACTGAGCAGCACACCAGCCCTGCTCTGGATTTGGCCCGTAATAAATTAACAGAGAACGGCGTTTCCAGCACACAATCTGAACACTGTCAGGTCTAATGAGTTTTCAGCTCCAGACAGAATAGGCCAATATACAGGCAATGAGAGAGAAATCCCAGCGGACTGCAAGAGAGGATGTTTCATATTCACATCATTAGAGTTTCTAAACCTTCATGTATTTTCTAATTATGCAAAAATAACAGTAGCAGCGCTGTGATAATTTATCAGCACCCATGTATTTTAAATTAATCCCTAACAAGCATGTATTAATGTGACGCAGCAGCATTACGTAAAGTAGGAGAGACTTGGAAAACCAGGGTCCTCGCTGTCTTGAGCAATGTCATTATCATTATCATAGAGCTGCTCTCCAAAAAGTAGAGCATTCAGACAGCAAGTGATTTTTCCCCGAGGCGCTCTCTGCTTCGCCTCTGTGGTGCAGACGCAGTTAGGGCGTTAACCCACGGCTAGCTGCTGTGCCAGGCTTCACCGCGGGCTGCATCCACACGCACTGCCTGACCTAAGGAAACCGGTCACCTCTGTAGTGCAGCCGGCAACCCTGTTCTTATAGAGATCGACGTCTGAGTATTGAGACATAGGTGAGCTGGAAAGCCTAAACCACAAACACAAGTAGAGCTGATAGACAAACGCCATCTGTTATTGAAGATACAGGAGAGATTTATTCAAATATTTGTTATTAAGTGTTGACTGAAAGCTTTGTTGAATCCTGGCTTGTCTGCTGAAATTAGTAAAACAGTTCAGCCACCTTAACCCCAGTTCCATCCAAACGTTTCCTTTCCAAGGAGTGGATGATGGATGAGCCATTAATTTTAGTTCCCGTAAGGGTACATTTTCCTCTCCAATCCATAGGCTTAAAGACATTAGATTACTTCATGGGAAACCATTTCTTTCGTAATTATGTCCCATTTGATTTCTTGCTGTCTTTAAAACTGCCTGTTAGCCACGTGGCAGAAAGGAGGTTCAACAGATTAAGAGAAACGCCCCCCCCCCCAAGTAGACCATCTATCACTCATGCAATGGAGAGGCTGTGATCTCTCTGCACACATACATTCACCTTTTAATATCTGTGCACACCCCCACCTATATCAAACAGGGAAGGGAGTGAGAATATATGGGTGAATAAGTTTTTCACACTTTCTGTGTTGAAAAAGTTAAACCACAGTAATTTTTCTGATTAATCACTGCCACGTTGCCTATCAAAGACTTACACAGCTCGTATTTGAAGCTATCACTTTTCTCTGATGTTCTACTCTTTAAAGCCCATAAATACAATCACACTTCAATATTTTTGWCAGGTATTTGTTATGACTGCATTGTTTTGCTCGATGCCAGGAACACAGAAAGCTTAAAACTGCTAATCATAGTTTTACCCAAAGGCAAAAGCAAAGCATTTATATGAATGCTGTGCTAGAAACAAGTCCTTCATCTTTACTAGCAAAATAAATTTTGAAATTAAAAATCAAGGAGTTTAACTACAGATGAAACCCTTAGCGCTGCGTGCACAGAGTTCACTACGGTGTTTTTAATAGGCTCTAATGATGATCTCAATATCGTTTGATTGCACAGAATGCATAAAAATCGCACGGCAGCTATTGGTTCATAACTCAAGGCTTTTCCTTACCTAAACCGCTTGCTGGTAGAATTTATTTCCCTTACCTCTTGTCTTCACACAACCTTATCATCAGAGGAAAGCAATGAGCTCTTTATCTTATAACTGGGTGTAATATGCTAGTGCTTCGGAAGGCATTATGGTCATTATTTCTCCCGCTCTCCCTAATGGGTCTGGGATGGTGCTGTGCTCCCGCCTGGCTGCCCGCCCGTGGGACCAGCCTCGCCTGCCACAGCCTGCCCTTACCGAGGCCCCCGGGAGGGACCGTAACCGGGAGTCCTCTCTACACTCTGCCAGCTGGGGTGGGATCCAGTGGGATCTCTGGAGCTGGGAGGGACCCACCAGTCTCACCAGTGCCGCTGCAGCCTCACCTCGTACAGCCCGTTATAAAGCACTGCCTGAACAGGAGTGGAGGTTTAGTTACCCCAAGTGCTTTTAGTGGAAGGTATTTCAAAATCCTTTTGATGGGTTTAAGGAACGTTTTTTTAATTTCCAAGGAATTTGGGGTCAATTCATTCATTTGTTCTTTCACTGTTTTTTCAGATAAATGTTCATTTTCTGCTTTGGTGCTAATCTGTCTGGTGTTTCTTCTTTTCTTTTGAACAAATCGTTTCCTATATCGGCTTTAGTTTTACCAGCTATACAAGTTGTACTTAAAGTTCTTTTCAAGAGATACCTCACCAGCCTCCTTACCATATTTACGTCCTTTTTCTGGTACATGTTTCCATGTCAAAGCACCTTTCCTCAGCATGGGCAACCAGAGCTGCAGACAGAAACACRAAGCCTCTTGCCAGGGCATCTCATGCTTTTCTATCTGCTCTTGCTGAACTATTCAGATTGATGAAACCAAGAAGAGAGAAAAAGGAGGACCATCTTAGGGGCCATCCTTAACATGACTTCCTGTGTCCTAAAAACTGTAGTTTTATATCATATTTTATGTGTATATGAAGTCCAGAAAGGCCTCACATCTGAACCTGGTTTGGAAAGAACCACTTTTTGAGAAAACTGATGAAGAGGAATTTCAAGTGCTGAACGTGCCCACAAAGGCGTAAAAGAACAGTATCACCTTCTTGCAAAACATTAATTAAGAGAAAAATATTATTGAATTGTCTGGGCGGGCTATCCAAGCGCAATGAGAAGTGAAGCCTTCACACAGGAGGCACAAGGAAAGTATGTGCAGACTCCTTGGTGTCCTCAAGTCAGCTATCACTCCCATGTGTCCTGAAGTAATGGAGACTTTAGCCTTAGCTGTGAATTTCGTACCGTGTTGCAAAAAATTCCCCAAAATAATATCTAAGCTATGCTTGAAGGCTGTCAGCCTGTTTGACTCCTCCAGRCACTGAGCCTAAAGTCTTTATCGACAGCAGAAGCAATGTCAGTGTCAAACTCTACCCAATACTCATGAACATCAGTGCCAGGTAGGAGTAACCAACTGTAAGAGTAGGAACCATCATGTCCAAAGGATCTTTGGCCTTTCTACTGAAACTCCTAACAGGCCTGGCAATTAGTGCCATTTTCAGGAGAAAAAATTAGGAACTGACTTCAGAGCAGCAAGTCATTTCATCTGAGGCACGGGGGAGCCGTTGGATAGTAGAGTTGTTTTGTCAGGGACATCCTTGAAACCATTGCTGAGAAAAAGACAAAGTTCTACAATAAAGTATCAGTCCTTTGAGGCCTCCTTTGTCCTCTTAGTTTTAGCTAACAGTGATTAACTACATTGGTAACGGTGTGATATAAGCTGCCTTCAATTTCCCACAAAAGGGAGAAGGACCTAATGCAAGATCTTGCTAAATGTTACCTGCCTCAATATTTCAACCTATAAAGTCTTGTCCCATCAGATCAATTTAGAGGAAACCTTCTGAAATTTCAGGTTTCCAGTAAAGTGTACTAGCAGGTCAGCTGTGTTTGTCCATGATCAAACTGCAAGTTATTTTACAGAAGCCTCTTAACACAGATATCTGCTATCAATTAAAAGAAACCGCCAGAAATTCAAGAGCAATTTGTATTTCTAAATGTCTAGAAACATGTTCTGCTTCTACTGAAGTTTAAATACAGCCAAGTTTACATAAGAATTACTAATTGGTTGTAAAGGTCATGCCTTTTGAATATATGCATATTGGAGGTCTGAAACCTATTAGACTGTGGTATTATACTTAGGCTCAGTGCTGAATTTGGATTAAATGGTGTTATATTTATCTGATGAGCTGCTCAGATATGCTGAAGCTTTAATTGAATGTATTAGAAGATGTTAATTCTAACAGATACACCCTTAAAAATAGCAGCTTAGTGATTTGAAATTGCTTTCTAGTACAGGCCTTTGCTGGTTTTCAAGAAAGAGAAGGAGGTATTTTGGAGTCCTTACTCTGAGACTGTATGTTAATAAATATCTAAGGAAAGGTTCTTTCTTTTCCTTTTCAATATGGATGAATGCCCTTTGAAAGCCAAAAGGGAATTGATGTAATCTATTGATTGCCATTTAAATGCCTTTATAGCTAATTAGTGCAAAATGTAAAATGTTTCTGAGCAGAAACAAGCAACAACCATGAAAATACAGGAAGGCTCATTTGGTTCTTAGATACTTGGGGGACAAACGCCCTGATGCAAAGAGTCACCAACAAGCGACGAGTGTGAATAGTGCTTGCTGTGAAACTGTTACAAAAAACAGGCTCTCTTGTTGTAACTGTGAGAGCAATGTCACGCCGACAGCAGTCATCATGTACACTTGAAACAGCAATGGTGTATCTAGCTTTAATCTACATAGCTAGGATAGCGTCTATCTGGGAGACATTGCGATGTTTAGGGAAACAGCCAACACTATAAAATAGGTCACGAGCTGGAGTCTGCCCAGGTCTGAAGTGGCTGAAAGTCATTACCATCTGTTCATCTGAAATGACGTGCTGGTTTCGTTCCAGTTCCTACCAGATAGGTATCCACACTGTAAAAGAAACCTTCAAAAGTGTTCCTTGTTGGAAATGGGGTTGGCAGAAACCCCATGGACTGAAAGCTCTAAAGGAGCTCCTTCTAGCACACGCAGACAAGATGGTGGGTATCTGAAGCTCGTTTATATGTCGTCCCTCTATGATGCATTAGGAGGCAATTTTTCCTTGCTGTTGCTGGTCTGGCACCTTTCACTGGCCAACAGCAGCCACTGAGATCAATAGCTGACTAATATCTTTCTTTGAGAAATGTTTTAGCTTTACGGCTCTAGGAAGAGCTATACCCATACAAGCTTCTTTATGGCATCTTGGAGAGACTGTCCTGTGTGAAGTCATGGCCCAGCTACAAAGCCAAGTTACTCTTCTTGGTGCCTCTACACATGTGCTGACCTCCTGCTCACAGCCAGGTAACTTCTCCCATCTCTAGGGAAGATTTAGCTACCTCTCACATGCCACAGCCAGAGTGTGCGTACATACGCATGGGCAACCAGCGTGAGTAAGGATTGCACTGACTTGCTCATGCAGCCATCCCCTCAGTTAGAAGCTTCCTTTCTCACTGGGTAGATGATCCTGACCCACTCGGCCAACTGTTGCTTAAATTGGTTAAATGCTGGTAGGGAATGGCATATTCCCCTTACAGAGGGAATAAGCATCACACTGTACCCAGGAGAACTCATGGCTTTTTCTGACTCAGACCACTATCACTCCCACTGATGCTCTAGCAGTAGTGAGAAAAGCRCTTACAGGGAGAGAAGTATCCCAAACCACAGAGCAGGCATAGTCTGTGCAGCAGGCGCTCAGAAACCAAGTGTCCTCTAAGAGTTATTTCAACTTTCAGCCATCATTACCATCTTATTAAGTAGCTAATAAAGACTGTACAAGAAGTATTTATGTGAACATATGCAYTTAATTTAAGGCAAAGCTTTTGCCCTTCTCAAATCAACTGAAGAAGACTCTAATTACAACAGTTTCATGGCTGCATCACTCTATTCAAATTAATTACTCTGCAGAAGTTAATACAACTGAAATTATGTTGTGTGTCTTGAGAACGCCGAGGAGAGAGAAGCACCACTTAGAGCCCATTCCCCTTCCCACTTGGCCCATCCGGATCACCCCGAGCAGGCGTTACGCCCCGCTCCACCACTACYGGGGCTCTGCTCTCCTCCTTCCCCATCAGACTCCCCTCCCTGCCTGATGGAGCTGGCAGCTCCTGACAGATCATCCTCATTTACAGCCCCGCTTTCTCCAGCACCAGGAGAGAGTCACAGCTCATCTCAAGACTATTAACAGCACAACAAAGTATTCATGCATTTACTAGACTTTGTATCCTTTCACACGAAACACTCATTCCTTTGATCTCTTGGTGAGAAGGGATTTCCTTCTTATGTCAGACTATTAAGGAAATGAAGAAACACCCCCATATAATCCCTCTTTCTGTATTAGCGGTAACGAGATATTCAAAAGAAGATTCTTTTTCCCCTAAGAACAGTATAGTGACTGTAAACAGCACCAATATTTCTAATCAAGTTGTGCTACTGCTTCTGACAGGTCCACTCAACTCATTTTTGCTGTGCAGATAATACTGCCTCAGGCTGATAATTAAACAGAATACAAATTTTTGCACGCTCATGTCACCCTTACAAGGTCAGTGTTTATCTTACAGGATTTTAATAAAAACAGAAGTCGTCGTGATGTACCAGCCACCACAGTTAATTAAGAACTACTGAGTATCTATTTTTATATAAAGACATTACATATAAGTAAGGCAGAGTACAAAAGCTTCATAAAATACCTTTGCATTCACTTCCAGCTTTACATCAGATTTATACATACATACATGTAAGCGTGTGTGTGGTCGGGTATTGAAATTTTAAGCAAATTCAAGGAGCCATCAGTATTTAATCAGCCTACAGCAGCAAGGGTTTTTTTGTCTCCCTCCTCCCTCACGCTTGCACCTGGCCAGTATGTGTGACAGGCAATAATTAGTCCTGCAGCACTGACCAGTTTTCTATACAAAAAAATGTTCGTTTGAATGGCATCTGATTGGCATTGCAGAGAGAGAACCAAGAGCTCCCTGAAAGGGCTGAGCATTTCAGTTCGCCCTTGGAAAGGCCAGGAATAAGAGCTTTTCGGCTTGCAATGTTTTTAGATACATAAAAGTGGTCTGGGGTCATATTTAGAGTTTTTAATGACCCTCACCAAACTCTCTGCAGTTCAGCTTGTGGCTTGGCAAGTGGAGAAAGAAAGAACGATCTTAAATAAAAGTGTRTACTTCCCCCTGCCCCCAAATATTGCAAACCCAGCACTTCCCTAACCAAGGTGAATACACAGCAGTGTTCTGGGGTACAAACGTTTCACCCCTGACTGCCTGATACAGGCACAGCCAGAGGCTGGCGAGCAACGAAGACATAGCAACAACAATTGCAGCAATCAATGCACCATATAGAAACGAACAGCAACACATGCCTCCCGTCCCCCTTCTCATTCTGGCAAGTGAACACCGATGTTGGATGGCATTAACGGCTGCCAGCTGGGCAAACAGAGCAAGTAGGTCAAGAGCATCACTCCTCCAAGAGTTTGCCTAAATACTGTGCTAACGACTGCATTATTGCTCACCAGACCGAGGTTCTGAAACTGGTGTTAAAAAAACCCCGGGATAGCAGAGGTCAGGTTTTCCGTCTTGAGATGTTTCAGCAAGGCTGAGCAAAACCACCCATTTTTGATAAAATGCCTTTTGATACTAAAATCTGCACTCAGGCCTGTCCTGATTGCACAAAGCAGCTTTCACCAGAACAGCTATTACAGTTGGGTAGAAACAAACGACTGAAAACCATATAATAGGCACTTACAGTTTAGAAAAGCTCTAATGGAGATTTAACAGACTTACTCTAAAGAATTCTTTGGTTGAGCCTGAATCCAAAGTGCCATAGGCTATTTCGGTTTGTTTAGCCAGGTCCTCTGCGCTCTCTATGGGAGAAACCATCCTTTCCACCGTAAGGAAGGCAGCAAGATTAGCAGTGTAGGAAGAGATAATGATGAGAGTGAAGAACCACCAGACTCCTCCAACAATTCGCCCTGAGAGAGATCTATGGAAAAACACACATCATCAAATTGCTTTGAAGACATTCCTTGATTTCCCCCCCCCCCCCATTGAAGAGAAATTCACATGCACAACCCTTTTGTTCAGATCCTCCAGGTATCTGTGAACAGGCGGACTGTGAGTCAGTTCCTGATAGCCTTCCTCAGGAGAGCAAACTCGGCGTGCACCTGGTCTTACCCAGTTAAACTCTCTCCCCAGTCTTTCAGTGAAAACAAGGAYGGTCAATTAAGAAACATTTCATCTGAGCCAACCCCATCGGAGGCTTGGAGAGGAATAAGCTCTCCTGACTTCCACAGACCCTTTGCTGGGGAAGTCTTTTGCCAGACGACTTTTGTCTTCTCTGCTTGCCCAGCCTTTCCCTGAGGCTGGATTTGCCTGCTGCGATATGCCAGCATCGTGTCTCTTTGGGGGCTGCCCAGCTTGGGGGACACGAATGTACCTTTCACTGCATCAACTCTCAAAATGTAAGATGTAGTAAACTGTAAAAAGGAATTGGAGTAAACATGCAAAGGAATAAAACAAAAATGATCCAGTACCCTTCTCTCATCATAACCTAGCAGGAATTACAGACTGAATCTGCATATTGAAGTGAGGGGAGAGGCTGGTTTGTTTTACATTTTATGTTAATTAAAATTTGCATGTTGCACTGTTCCGTCAAGTGTATTCCTGACTTATAGCCACCAGAGCAATAGAGAAGGAAGCAGAAAAAAAATGAATTGTGTTCTGGTTTTGTTGTGTTTTTTGGGCTTTGTTTTTTAAAAGGATACCATAAGGACTAAAAAAAAAGCCTATTTGTAAACATATAATTACAAAATGCCTAGTGGTCAGGAGGTCTAGATCCTGTCAGTAAGAGCTCTTGATGCTTTACAGCAATTGAACATCAGGCTCAAAATATTTGTTCGGGACTGAAGAATGCCAGTGTCACACYGCTCAGCTGGGTGGGGAATTTCACCGCCATGTACAGTGCTCATCCTTCAAACACAGCATCTTGACCAGGAATCATTTCAGGAGCGGAGACAAAGCTATTTCATGTTTTCCCTTAACTCTACTGATACCAGTGGAGGACGAATCAATCCCAGATCCATTAAATCCATGGAACCTGGGTGCTGTAGTCCTCAGTTTGTGTGAAGGGAAGGAATAGAAAGCAAGAAAACTCTTACCTGTTTATTTGTTTCCTTCAAGCCCCTCAGTGCCATCCCCAGACAGTGGGTACAAGTTGTCCTACCAACAGATGGAGACAGGAAAAAAGCAAAAGTCTTGTGACGTGCCCCCACCCCACCCACACAGGGGGGTCTAGTCTTGGCCAGAGCCTGAGGTTGCCTGAGCCATTAAAAAAATCCCATTAAATTATTAAGAAAAAAAGAAAGGAAAAAAAAAAATCCATCCAACATTAAAGAACACACCAAAGAAAAAAAATCGCCAACACAATAAAAACAGAGAGAGCAATCTGAAATAGGTTAGAGGAATGTGGAGAAACAAACTAAGAGGTGAAGCACTGCTATTCTCCACTCTCCTCTGCCCAAGAAACTGGAGAAGCAGCAGCTCCCACTGAGAGGGCAGGTGTAGGCTGGTTCCTATGGATTAGAGCATGCACCACCTGCCAGCACAGTTAGCATCCCAAGGACTGCTGCATCAAGTCCATACCAATGTGCAAGGCGGTTTAGGTGGTTACAAAGCTTAGGGAAGCTTGAGGAGTGATGCATCACCTCTTTGTCTATCAGGAAGCAATGACTTTCAAGGTGTGAACTCTTGAGAGACATCGCCATCACCCTGGCCTGCGTGTGCTTCCTCAGGGCAGGCACACATCCACCAGATCACCGACAAGCAGAGGAGGCTTCCCTGCCTTTCTTGATGGTCTCCCAAGAGGATAAAAGGCTTCCAAGTTTCAAGCTGGGCTGTGCTGCAGCAGTGCTCACTAACAGAAGGCTACTGAGTAGCTGCAAAGGTAAGCTGCAGAAATATAAATCCAGAATAATGTAGTCTCCACCTTGCTCTACGTTCTTTGTAGGTATCAAGTGAGTATCTTGGGATTTTACAGATGGCTAAAGTCCTTTCTGGCCAGCTCCCTTACCAGTTAGGGTCTTGGCTTTAGCTGCTTTGTAAAACTCGGTACCCTTCACACCAAATCAGCCTCTTACATGGGCTGATGTAATTTTAGCCAACTACAAAGCAGTGCCTGCTTAACTCGTCACGTAAGGCTCCCTTTGGAGCCAGCGGAGAGAAAGAGAGGAGGCAGACACCGTCAGAAAGAGATTTATCTCACTTGCTGTAGTGTGGGATAAGTCTGAAGGTGCCCATCTGTCTCATGACTTCGGAGGGAACCGAGATGCCTAACTAAAACACAGCCTATTGCTTTTAGATGGCTACGTCAGGTGGAATTCATCTCCCTTTTGTTCATTCCTTCACTACATAATTTCCATCTTCAGAGAAGATCTGGAGTTGAATTCCTCCTCCCTGCAGCAAGGTGGACAGCTTCAGAGCCAAATTGAGCAGAAGTCTGGCTAGCAGGTACAGCAGATGAAACATCCACTTGCATACAGCAAGACTAGCTTTATCTGGGGTTTCCAGGTTCCCGTGGCCCTCTTGCTTTACAGTAGGTCTTGAAATAGGAAGATGAAAAAAAGACTTGCCAGGGTGTTTAGATAAATTCAGTGGAAYTGTGTTCATTCTCCCTGTAGTTTCCCACAGGAAATGTCTTGCATTGGTAGCTGCCCCTTCTGTCAGCAGGACAGATGGGTTGCTGGGATGAAGATGTGCAGAAGACAAGCATTTTCCAAACCAGTGAAACCTCAAGCTCATACTGCTGTAACAATAAAAAGTCTGTGTCGAGCTGCATGCTCATACGGCATATTACACACAGAGAAAGGTAAAAATATCTTGCCCCGGAGATCTTGCAACCTGCATGAACCAAGTCAGACAGATGCAGGACAAAAAACGGAGAACAGCTGAGAGGCAGGGGAAGGTGGGCATGGCTGGATCCCTTGACAAAGGCGGCACTTCCCCGAGGGTCCTACCTGCAAGAGAGGGGTCTTGCTAAATGAGGACCAGAGCTGTTCTCAGAAGAGTTGAGGTCACTTGAAAGAAAACTGGATGTCACTACAGAGTTGTTTCTCCCAGAGTCTTCCAATGAGCACGAAAAGGAAGATTAAACTGCTGCTACTACGAAGCAGTCTGGGCTGACATAGCTGTAATTGGTGGTAGCACAGGATGGGGCAAAGGAAAAACAAAACAAACCACAAAGCTGACACTGAAGGAAAGACAGACAGACAGAGAGAGTCGAAGAACAAGAACACGGACGAGCATGGCCTGGCAGCCTCCTTGTCCAAAGGACCCCAGTTCCCCCCAGTCCATCTGCTGATGTGAAGACTCCTTATACCCACTGCAGGGGCTGGTGTAGAGGGATGCGGGAGAAAAAGGGTTAGTACATAAACACCAGGCTGGTAATAAGAGAATACTTGTATGGTTTGTACTGTGAACCACAGAAATGTTTGTCCATTACTCAGATAATAATTCTAGAAAAATCAATCACAGCTTTTAATACCAGCACCACTTTTTCTGATTAAGACATACCTGTCCAAGTGTGCAGTGTTGTAATTTAAAAACAAACAACTAATGCTTTATCCCAACATGTCATTTTCCAAATTACCTCAATAAATACATACTTTGCATGACATTATTTTAAAGTGAATTAGCATGTTAACAAATGAGAGGAGTAACAAAGACCTGGAATAACAGAATTATAACTCAATTATCAATACAACGTCAGATGGTGTTTTCAAAAGGAAGTAAACAGGAAGAGTGCATACCTTGAGAGGAAATTTAAAAGGAAGCATGGAGTCAAATGAGAGCAAATTAGTAACAAGAAAAAAACAAAATAAATATTCAAATTCACATTCAGTTTCCAGGAGAGTAATACATTCAAACAAAACCTCATTTACTTATCAAAATAGCTTGAATTCTGTTTCTTCTCATGGCCATAAAACATAACTGATTTCCTATAGTACACAGAAATAGTAACCTTCTCACACTACTCCATTTTTAATTGGGCTCTTCCGATCGATACAAGGCGGCTGTTATATCGACAAATAACCCTGAAACAACTTTGGTGTAAACTCTCCTTGTCTAGAACCCCTTCGTATTCTGAGCACTCATTATCTGGTACCCACGAAGCTGCGAGCTCAGTCCCTTGCTCACACGCCCAGCCAGCCCTCTACCTCTCCTGCCGGCCTCGCGCGGCCAGGCGGCCCTCGCCTCTGCTACTGAGACAGAACACAATAAATAATAGCATCTGAAGCGCTGGCTTGAGATGCTTCCATCATAGGAACTGGCAGTGGGAGTTTCAGAAACACCTAGTTACCCAGCTCTCATTGCTATTTTGAAAGTCCCACAAAGTCATTCCCATGGCCTTTAATAGGAGTCTCTGGAGTCTTCTGCTGCGAAAATAGGGATCTAGAAATACACCCTCTTAAATGACCAACCTCATGAGATCATTTTTAATGAATCCCCTGTCTTTTTCCATCAGCAATTAATTAATCTAGCCTCTTTGTTCCACATGAATAAAGAGCAAAATGAAAATACATGCTCTCATAGAGATTTCAAAGATACTTTTGCTCCAAACAGTGTTACAAATTTGACTGTGTTTTCTCCTGATTCCATTTGCTGTACATATCTTACATTAAAGCAAGCTTAATAATCTACTTTTGATCCATCAACTGTGCATTTTCAATGCTTCAGCTCACTATGCAGAAAACACAGCAGCCTTTGATAGCAGAACAAAACTGCTGGAACAAATGTTGATTCCATCAAGGGATGCACTAACCCCCATCCTTTGGCTGCTAGCTGATTCCGTTTAGACGACTCCTATTAAATACAGAGAGGAGAGTATAGGGATATATCCTCTGGAATATCCACACAGCATACTCACCGAGGATAGATCTAACTAGTCATTAGATGTCACAGCTGTTCCACACAAAGGCAGCTGAAAGAGCCTTTATCAGCAAGTACAAAAGTGATCTCTCCAGACTGCTTGTCGGCATCTCTCTACAAGCGCTGTACGCTCTCATATAAGAAATTTATTCAGACAAAACTCACAATGGAAGAATGAAGCCCCTTTTAATGGCAATAAAATAGTATGAAACATTCATATAGTCAATGTACTGTGAATGGCGTAACCTTACAAAGATTAAGAATGGAATACTTGCGAATAGTCCCTTCTACGGAAAGGAAATTTGACATTTAATCAACTTAAATCAACATATTGGTCAAAGGAACAGTGTTTCTGGAATTTAAACCAAGGTATTAAATTTCTCTTTTTTTCAGTAACAATGCATGTAACTGCCTGGAATCTGTTATCATGAAAGATAACAAAATAACTGGACAACATCTTCAAACGAGGGCCATGTGTTAACACTGAGCTAATAGCTTCTGATGGACAGATAAAATAAATAGGTTTACTGCTGTCCCTTTTTTTTTTTGTAGGTATTTCCAAGGCACTTATCATGGTAGTATTGGAAAAAAAAAAGAATATGTTCCACTCATTATATAAGGTAAATGGCTGAACATGTCAAAGAGTCACATGAGTGCTTAACAAAAATCCTATGCACTTCTATTTAACTGTCAATAAACAGACCTAGCGGAAACAGTGCAATGCCTGCAGCTTTCCATGTGATGTCCCAGTGCTTATTTCCCGGTCCTTTATATTGGGCACACACATGGTCAACAGCAATTTAAATACTATCACTACTCATAACCTCTAACAGCAAGCAGAGAGGCAAAGTTTCAATACAGAATTTAGGCATAAAGCAGAAACACAGTGTATAAACAGGAGGAGAAGGCTAACAGCTATAACTATACAGCGAGGCAGCACACCCAAACACTGATAACTGCGAAAACTAACACATGGTCACATCCAGGCAAAAATGTGCACGTGTTTTATGTAGGATATATATGCATCTGTCAGTAAGTATGAAATCTAATTGTTGTTATCAAGACTTTTAAAGCATATGCAYGACTTGCATCAAATACCAACAGGCATACACCAGTACCTCCGAAAGCCCTGGATTTCGCTGCGATCATTAGGAGATTTGAATGTGCAATGACTATGAACTTAAAGGATCATTATTACATTATAACAGGTAAAATCACGATCCCTTCCATGAAACTTCATAGAATTTTTGTCACTTGCTTCAGTGAGGCTACTCAAGATCCCTACCGCTATACGGACCAGGAAAACCTGGTAACTTTTCAATGATTCAGGTATTGAAAAAGGTACACAAATATGGAGATCGACAAGGTGTATTTTGAATGTAAGTGCTTACTTAGAAAAGATCTGTCTCTCTTGCTTTAATTAGCAACCTTGTTAAAGGGAAAAACTGCATCCTGTTTGTACTAAGCAGGTATTTTTAATAATTAAAATAGCTGTAAACTGGTTATTAAAATATTGTCATACAAAATATAAATAGTGCTCCATCACTAAGAAACTAGATAATTTTACTGCTTATCACAGGCATATCACCAAAGTATTTTACCAGTGTAAAATTATACATTATGTATTATTCAAAAAACATTTGTGGTATGCATTGTTCAATTAGAGAGAACTTCACTATTCTCAGGTGGTTTTCAAAATGCTTCTTTAAAAAAGAAATATAATTATACATTAGTTAATACCAGTGCTCTCTGTTAAATTGGAACTAGTATCAAACGTGTTTTACTACAGACTTATTCAGAAAGACTGTCTTCATGAATAAGAAAAATCTTCATGGAAACCGGCAATGCTTATTAGACCATATTGACTATGAGCACAGGGACAACAGATCGGACTGGATTGAAATAACGGTACACATACAGGGCAGTACGCGGTAACTGTTAGGGGGGCACATATGGAGACCTGAACATATGGAAGACGGTGGTAAGCAAATTAGTAATAGATGAAAGGATGGTTCAAGAAGAACAAAACTAGAGAAATTAGGCACAAAAGAAAGTAAAAAGACTAGCAGAAGCCATGACGGGAGTGGAGGTGTTTTAAAGAGCTGTTGCATGTGACTTTTTAAAATAAACAATTCTTATTTTGCAAAGCAGAATATGTTATATGCACCAAGGAGATGACCGTAAAATGAGATATGCAGCAAAAACACGGTAGCCCTCCAAGCATTGCTGAAAACAGAAAACCCTATGCATTTTACAGCCTCAACATGGTGTATATAAGTTTGGCAGAAATGCATAAATGGCATTATAAGGCAATGCCACTCACTCTGGAGGTGAATGTTAGCAAGCATGGTGGCTTGGTGACGATGCTTAGCATTGAATGGAATGTCAAAATAAAAAATTTGGAATTAAAAASAAATTTGAGAAAGTAACATATATGCACCATGGCATCAGAAAATGACCATAAAATGCAAAAAGGTGATGGAGTGATATGGAACAAACCTTGGAGAAATATCGCATCCTTGCTGCATAAAGGCACCCAGGGAAAACCAAAGGCTGTTAAATATTCCAAACTCATTTGGAGGGTCGGGAGGATTCTGAGGGTCACGTGGTTCTTCACTGCCGTCTTCCAAGTGCCATTCGTAAGGGCTGAATCTGCTGACTAGGAAAAGAACTACGCTGACGCCAATGTAAGCAAAGACTATACACATCCAAATTTCATAAGCCAAAGGATCCAGGAAAGAGAATACGCCCGGTTTAGATTTCTGAGGCTTCTTGATCATGATGGAGATGCCCAGGCTCATAAAGGGTTTGGAAAAGTCTATGACTTCTTCTCGCACCAATGTTATGGTGAGGGGGGCAACAGCTATATCTGCTCTCTGAAAAGGGAAAACAAACCCAAGTTAGTTACAAAACAGTTGCAACATAATCACAATCTAGAGTCTCAGGCTAATGAATCAGATGATAAATTAGAAGAGTGAGTAGGAAACATTTTCTTTGCAGCCTGTTTTGCAGTCACTGAAGTTAAGGACTACATGATATTGATAGAAAATTATTAACAAGAAAAATTACAATCAAATCTGTGCAAAGGCCTCACGACAGAGGCAGATATGTACCAACATGTATTTATGTTTCTATTAAGTTAAATTGGATGAATAAACACTACGCAAACTGGACAGTGAGATGGCAACTAAACCGATGTCATTTTCTAGTAACGGTCTGTATCCATCCATCTGTCTTTAAGACTTTGGGCAAATTATGTATTTGTTATATTTTCATTTTCTCTTTTCCATTCTTTCAGCAAGTTCTCTTGCCTTACTGATTAGTCCAGGATCTTTAAAAGGAACCTAAGAGCAGTAATCAGTCACTGAATTTCAGCTGCATTTGGGCGCTACCACTCGTATACTCCTTTGAAACCCCACTGCAATACGGGATAGAAGATGGTAAGATAGTGGGGCGGTAGGAACCAGACAGCCCACCCTTTCTGTGGTCACTGAAGAACAGTAATACAGATTTGTGAGTCCCTGAGAAGTAAATAGCCTGGGTTATCTGAGAAGAATGCAAAGTAGTATTTTTCAGTATAAGGTATGCCATCCTATTTTACAGAACTTAGCTCTATAGATCTACAGCACAGACCATGCTCTGGGGCTGTGTCATCTGGAAGCACAACCTCATCTCATTGCATCYGTCATTCACCAGCGTGTTGGTATACCCTGAACCAACACCCTTCCCTTCAATAAATACATCTTTGCTGGATTCCATGGGAGGGTAAGAATGTGAAGTAAAAAAAATTACTCAGTTACCTGATTAAAAATAACATTCCAGAATAGATTTTCAACATATTTAATTGTATCTGTATTTCTATGCCAGAAAGGTTCAGGTCATGCGGATTAGATAACCTAGCCTTGACTCAGCCAAGTACTCAAGCAGGTGTCAGCATTTGCAATGGAGGGGACTAGAATGTTAAAAAACAAAGCCCTTTTCATTTAAAAATTATTGTTATGAGAGTCTACATACCTACATACACTTTTTTGTAATCTTCTATTTTAAACACTCTAACTATTCATCTTGTCGATACTTTTAAAGATGGCCTTTCGTTGGTAATTAAGAATTTCAGAAAGAAAAAATGATTCTTGGGGAATGTTTAACTTACCAGAACCTAAACCACTGTGCACCTTTTAAATCAGATTTTTGTTTCCCACTAGTAAGTATGTATCTCTTTCTGGTGGAAAAATAAAACCCGATTAAGTAGAATTTTGAATAAAATTTAATAGGAAATGTTAATAAGAAGTGATTAAAATCTGCGCCATAAAATAATTGAATATGCCTTTATGTAAATCTGATGGTGATGTAYGTGACTTTCATTAATATCTGATTTGTTCCTCCTCCTAGATAGTTGGTTTGGGGTTTTCTTTTTTAAAGTTTAATAAGCAGAAATGGCGAAGGCTTCTCCTGAGGTTAACCTCAGTATCGCACGCTCCGTGCCAGCTGGTGCCTCGGTGGCACTGGGCAGCCGTGCCCGAGGCACTTTCTCCGTGTTTTGAGGCTGAGGCTCATGGCAGACTTGTCGGACCGAGGCCTGGCCCTCTACGGCCCTTCCCACAGCAAAGCCTCCCTCCGTGAAGCACCCGTCTGCACGCACGACCTCTAGATTTGCTCCGGCCACTCAGGAATACCTCTCAACAGCTTGTACTGGCATGTGCAACTACAAGGTATGTGTACCAGTTCACTGCTTGGAATAATCGGATAAACCATGCTTGGGCACGTAAGGAAGCCTTTCGGAAATCCTGGCCCTTGGTGTACCCTCTCACAGCCCTCCTCAGCCCCTTTAGCCGTTCACGCGTGCCAGGACGTTGCCCTTCCCCTCGAGCGACCGCTTTCCTCGAGGAGAAAACCCTCACCTGATTTGTGGTCACTTACTGCAAAAATCTAGCTTAACGTGGCTTGCATATAAAACTGAAAATGCCAGGATGCCTGGGTGTTTACTGGCCTTGCAGGTGAATGTGTCAATCACCTAAGCAATAGAGAGACTTGGGGGGACAGGGGTAGAGTGTGGTAAAGGGACTGGGTGATGCTGGAACTTGTTCACTGATGAATTCCCCCAAAAGAGGTATTTGTCTTGTAGCTGCTGCTTGTTGAGCTACTGTTAAATAGTAGATGTCTGCAGTCAGTAAGTATGAGATGCACATAGAATATCAGTTTTAAACGTAGTCAGAGTCCATGGCTGGCTGGAAGACTAAGCACTTTGACCATGGCTACTGTATTTCATGTTGAACTAATGAGGTACTTACAAATTAATCCTTATTAGAGCAAGCTTAACGGATCAGGACCCCTGCAGAGACTTAGCAATGATTCCACGCGAAGTGAAGCTTAGGTGGGAGGCAGGTGCCCTACTGCCTGGCACTTCTGCGCATGGACAGCCAGCCTTGGAACAGCTCGTCAAGGTAGGAAAAGCGTGGTTCAGCTATAAGAGCGTTTAGTTTCTGTAGCCTTTTCCTGGACTTGGAGAAATTTAATTCTCCCAAAGTAATATTTTAATTGCCAAAGTAGACACGGTGGAGCTCTTCCTAAGTGCTGATGCAGCATGCAATAAAGTCTGTATCTCCTTCATGGGCAGCCGAGTTCACGCAGGATGTTCCTGTGGGGTATTTGGGAGGATGAAGCTGATGCTGTGCTGAAGCACAGACAAATCAGTTTTTAAAGGCCTGATTGTTACCATGTCCTCGTTCATATCATACAGTACGGATTTCTTTGTAAATGATTTAAAATTGCATTTTAATATTACAAGGGATACAAATATTTATTTTTCTGATACATTTCTGTCTTCCTGCTTTCCTACCATTTTTGATAGGCGTTCAATATATTTGAAACACCAACAAACACCCTTATGTCTTAAATGAGTATGGCAGCAATTGTTTTCTGCAGAGGGAACAAGCGTGGGTTCAGACACAGGGTCTCAGGAAACCTTCGACAACCAGGGCACCGAGAGTGGACCAGCTACAATCCAGCACCCGAGCCTGGTTCCCCACCACTTCCCTGAATATTAGTTGCGCTAGAGAGGTTAAAAACCAGACCGCTCTTTGCTTATTTATTTAGAGATACAGTATGTGAAACGGAGAGCTTATGGAGAGCTCTAAGCGCCCGAAAGGATCATTAATAATTGCAGCACAGTTGTGAATTTCCCTCCCTGTTATGGCTGCAGATAAGCAGAACCCATAAAAATTGAGCTCGATTAAAAAGAACACAACCACAACCACAAACATGCCCTTCCCTGTGCAGAACTGGAGGGGGGTTTAAGAACCTCAACAACTAAGCTTTGCTAATCACTCATGACTAATGGCGTTTCAAACATCATCTTCACTGCATTTGAGCTGGGCAAGAAATGTCATGGATTCCTCTGAGGCTTGTTCTGTCTTTGCCTACTAGTGTGGGAGGGACGGATTTAGAGAGGACATGCAGCACAGCGGCGCTACCCACTCTGCTCAAAGCTGACCCCAGGGGGCTGCAAACCTCAAGACTCTTACGGGGAGGGAGAAAAAATAGCAAATGGAAATATCCCTCTACATGGAGAAAGAAAAACGGTATGTTCCACCTCTGTAATCCAAAAGGAGGGATCAAATTCTTCTGCTTACAGACCTAAAGATGAGTCTTCCTAACTTCAAAGCCATGCACTAGAGACAGCAAGAGATACCAGCTATGCTCCTGCCTGTACGCGCTTCTGGTCATTCATGCTTGCAGAACTGAACAATTTCTTTGCTAGTGTGTCGCTTTTCAAGAAGTGGGTCTGGGCTACAGTCACTTTGCAAGACCTCTGTGTGACGGGAAGCCAGCCAGCACTCAGACTATGTGCAGACCGAAGCAGAGGGACACTGCCCAATTTCCATGGGAGCCAAACCTCCAGGCACCCCAGAAGTGCTGAATGCAGGTACACAGCGGTGTCAGAAGAGACCACGCTGGAATGACGACTGACTGTGAGCACATTTTAGGACTCCTCAGTGCAGTCTGAGGTTTCCAGGTATCAGAAAAGGGTGTCAGACGGAGCAACACATCACCTGTGGAACCTGCTGGTAAAAGCTACCTTGTAAAGAGAGTCCAGTATACCCAAGGGTATCAGGTGTGTTGAGAGGCCAGGTCATGGGGGCAATGTGTTTTTAACACATTAGCTCACACTTATTTAAAAACAACAGCTGATACCTGACTAGCAACATGCTGCATTGAAGTCTGAATGTGTATTGGCTGAGCAGTGTAAAAAGGTATTAAGGTGTTAAAACTGCAGCTGGCCTTGTCTGCCGTAGTTTGTCAATGTTAACTCCATGCGTGCTTTACGTGGATGCCCACAGTTCCTTCTGAGACGCTGCTACTGTATGCAGATGGAGAAATTAAGGGTACATCTGCTTTTTGAGCTGCGGACATACGTGTGCTTCCTCTGCCTGTGCTCGGACGCCGGTCAGCCGAAGTCTGGGACCACGTCGGCGTGGCTCTGTGCCAGGGCTGCAGTCCTGTCCCCCCGCGTGGTGCGGTGCCGCCACGGCTCAGCGGCTGCCTGGGCAGGGACCAGGCATCTGTCCGTACGTGTACAGGAGGAGGGTCTGTCTGAGCCGCAGGGCAGCGGCATCGCACGGCTGCCTTCGGGGCGTACCTGGGCTTCCCTCCTGTAGAAACCAGGGGTGAAGGGCGAAGGGCTAGCTTCTCCCGCTCACGGCACGGTCAGGCTCTGCCGCAGACTAAGAGCACATGGGACGTTTTGAGGAGAATTAGGAATCAAATTAGTCTACCTCTCTGCTACGATTCAAAGGCTGTATATGCCGTCTGTAGTCTTTCTTCTGCTGCTGAAAGAGCCGGAGAGGCCAGCGCCACGCGAGGCTGGTTAGTCTGTTAAAGGCAGGGAGATGTGTAGGTGGTCCCTCTCTGACAGACTGCGGAGGCTGCCTGCATTTGGGGGACTGTCTGTCCTTTACATCCCTGCTTCCTTCCTTTACGCTATTTTACATATTGAAAGGTTTTTATAATGACCTTTTTTCACCTGAGGAGAGTTTTAAAGGCTGTAAGGTCTGGCTGATCTTTCCACTCCCAAAGCGTTTGTAGCTACAGTTAAGATCTGTGTTAAACCTACTGTCAATTAGCCTCGGCGATGTGAAAAGCATCAGGCCCGGGGAGGGAAGGCTTTCCCTGGCTGAACAGTGAAGGAAGAACAGCAGCCTGCTTTAAAAGGGAAAGAAGAAATAAAAGCCTACAGAAAAAGGCTTACCCTACAGAAGATAAAAGACGATTGTCTAGCGCTCAGCAGCTGGTGGGTACAAAGCCCTGAGCACCGGCCTCGCGGGGTGCGCGCAGTGGGAGGTGCTGCTGCTCATCAGCCCGAGCAGAGGGCACGTCGTTAGCGGGTGGATCACCGGAGGACAGCACTTGCCTTGCTGGTTTGCTTTGCTGGTTAGTTTTAAATAGCGATTCAGKCTCCCAGACCGAGAATGATTTAGCTATTCCCTCTTTTAAAATGTCCAGGAAAAAAAATTTACCTATTTGCTATTTTTATTCTGTCAAAAGTTTCCACTATGTTTTAGAAATTTCTCTTAGTTTAAAAAATAATAGTGCTTGAATTGGTAGGGTTTTTTTGGTAGGAAGAAGAGTCTTATTTTGACACCATCAGAGTGAAAGAGCAAAATTAAGGTTTTCTTCAACCTGAACTGATGTTTTTGGATTTATGACAAATCAAATAAATTTCATTTTTATGTCAAATTTTATTATTATCATTATTAATTATTATTACCATTATTACTACTACTACTACTACTACCATTTGAAAATCACTAACAAACCACAAGCCCCTGTTAGCTCTTCTCTAACAAGACTTCTGGGTTCTCCTGTCTGAAGCAAAGGAGTTTGGGAATATCCGCTCGGCCAGAACTCCCTGCCTCCAGGACTGCCATCCCTATGCTGCCAAAGAGCAAGTCCTTCTCTGTAACCAGGTTCATTTGTACAGCCCATTGCAAAGCCACAAGGAAAAGTCCAAGAGGGCCAGCTGAGATTGTCCTCGACTTTTGGGGGGGCCCTATGGCACAGCAGACTTTTACACCCTCCAACCAGCCCTGATGTGGTATGAGAGGGGGGAGGGAGAATTTCTAACGGGAAGTATTTTAGTGTGTCTGTCCCCAGGTAATGCGTAACTCTCGGGACTGTTCCAGTTAGCCTAGTTAATGCAGACCTCCGGCTAGTCTTACACCGGAGTCAGGGCTGTGCCAGTCAGCCCCAGGACCCGCAGCGCTGTGACACAGCACCGCTGTTGCTTTGGGTACAGCTCAGTGCACACTGAGCCCCCTCCCATCCCTCCCTCCTCCTCACCATTCGGAGCCCAGTGGTCTGGAGGCTGCAAGGACCCGGCTGCACTTTCTCTCCTGACTCTATGCTGCATCCCACAGGAAGCAAGAGCGACAGTAACAACGAACTGGCACAAACTAAACATTAATTACAGTTAATTAGGGTTTTGGCATTAAAATGACAGGCCATTCACTTCCTATGACTGTCCTAAGAGCAATTTTAGAAAAGAGTTGTATGCATGGGGCTATGCAAAAAAGGGCACAGTATTCAAAAAGCCTGGTAAGACTTCCCAGCAGTGCCAGGTGGTGGTGAGAAGCCTGTTGGGTCWGGAATATGCTGTATTTGACAAAGGACTAGTCACTGTTTATCACTTGAGACAAATGCAATCTAAAAGATTGTGTTTTCTGCCACGGCTCAGTTCAGCTGCTGGGTAACTGGTACCAAAACCAATCAGGCCCCTTTTATCCCCCCATGCCTGTCTTCCATACATGCTAATAAAGGCATTTGAAAACTAATCTCCCTCTTGTCTTCCCAAAATGGAATCCAGAGGAGCCAAATATGACAATCCTTTTGCAGACAAGGCTCACAGGGGCATTAGGAGAAATGTACAGTTTTAGTTCCCTAATAGCATTTTAAGCCCCTGAGAGATAAAGGAAAGTCAGCACGTAAAGGAGGTGCTTGCTCCAAATAACTAGCACTTCTGGAGCACTTTTCATCTTCAAAGGGCTTTGTGCACATCCTTGTGAGTGTGGTACGCAGCCCCCTCTCAACAGATGGAGAAAGAGGCCAAGGGTATTTCATGATGTTTGCAAACAGGGCTGGGAAAGGGTCTGGAGGGCCGGTGAGGTTTGTACTCAGAGTTCAGGGGCTGTTTTCCCTGCTTACAGAAAGCCAGGTGGATTTCTGCGCAGCTTGCCAGCACAGTATTCAGCTCAGCAGGATGGGGAGCCAGCTCAGCAGCGCTGGGCTGTAAGCATTAACCTGGGTCTACAGTCAAACCTCAAGGGGCGCATCTGACCTTTGAATAATTGAGCACTGCAGTGAAGAGGCTTCAGTAACTGAGCTTGCAGTGTGGGAAGAGGAGCTGTTGGGGGTCAGTGAGGGAAACATTCCTCAATTTTTCATTAATGAGAAAACACGGATGAAAACTCTGCTTCAGAATACAAAGGAACAGACCTTTTTGCAGGGGAAAATGACAACGGCGGGGCGTTGTTTTCAAGTATGGTCTATGGTGCCTGCGAGGCTGGTTTTTGCTGGTGTGGAAAGGTCACAAGTATGGTCGGCTCAAGGGGAAGGGGCTAGGGCTCTGTTTGATGCTAAGGAGGCAGAGGTCTCTGAGCTAGGCTCGTCCCAAGGGGTTGTGGAAAAGGCAGCTGCAGCCAACCTGTTTATCTTAGAATCACAGAATGGTTGGTAGAATCATAGAATGGTTTGGGTTGGAAGGGACCTTTAAAGGCCATCTAGTCCAACCCCCCTGCCATGGGCAGGGACATCTTCAAGTAGATCAGGTTGCTCAGAGCCCCGTCCAACCTGACCTTGAATGTTTCCAGGGATGGGGCATCTACCACCTCTCTGGGCAACCTGAGAGCAAATATATCAAAAAGACCCAATTACAGCTAATATTCTTGATATTTCTTGAACCACAGGGAAACTGAGGGTTCAGGTTTCCACTGCAATGTAATTATGCTTGGAACTAAACTAAACCTTTGCTTCAGAGGTTCTCGATGTACTTGTATTCTCTAAAAGAGGTAACACCGGTTTCCCAAATCGCATAACTGAGGCATGGGGAGTTCAAAAGATTTGCATAATGTCAAACCTCAATGCAACAGGGAAGGAAAGATATAACCCAGGGTTCCAGACCCCTGTTTACTTTCTCCAATCAGTAAATTTCCCTCCCTCCCCTTAATACAATACTACAAAAACATTGTTGCTTATGGAAAATATTTTGAAGTCGAATAGGCTACCAAGTATATAATAAGGCATCAGGACTGACTGCTCCAGAATAAGAAAACTTTTGCAAATGTAGCAATTACTTTAAAAAGACTGATTCATTTGAAAAGAATTATCTCGCCAAACATTTTGCAAGAATGATGATTTGTTACCCAAGGAAATTTTGAGGTGACTTTTAGAAATTACACTCAGCCATGGAACAAAAGGAGGCAATGGAAATATTCACTTCTGCTCAGATATTTTTAATAAAGGAAAGCTTGTTAAAAATAAACTGTAAAGAAGATTTGGGCGGAATCACAAATCATCTCATTAGCATTTGGGGGAAAAAAAGCAAAGATGAAATATCAGCTTGTAAAGTCTTTTCTGCAAAGCCAATTTTCTCCCCCTTCCATCTGGTTTATCTGTATTCCAAAATTCTCATTTTCAAAGAAGTTTCTAAAATGGCAATTCCAGACTGTTTTTGTTCTTACTAAACAAAGAAATGTACACCCAATATAGAAACATAAAGAGGAATGCAATGAATTAGACTCTTTTTTTTTTTTTGTCTGACAGTTGATTTTTAAAGCGAAACGCAGGGTTTAAAAATGAAAAAGATGTGGGTGATTTCACACCTGCATTACTTCTTACCCTGAAAAGCAACCGTGGGGCTAACTAAGTCTTTAGTCTCTGCTCAAATACAAACTGGTATCAGTGATCCAGCGAGGGCCAGCATTACAGGATCAGACCTTTAACGGGAGGGGCACCCCCCCAGCACTTACAAGACTAATAGAGAAAAAGGAGACATGGCAAATGCAAAAGCAGCATATGAAGGGCAAACTGGAAATTCTGCTGTAGACAAGAATTTGAAATTTGCCCAATGCCACTTCTCAACATTTTGTGGACTCTGATTTGGAGAACAGCAGTAAAAAAGTGACACTTTCTTGCAATGAAATGATTAGAAAAGTAGACTATAAAAATGGCACTACAAAGAAATATCTAGAATTTTAAAGGTGGTATTCAAACAGACGATCTTTATTTTGCAGTTTATTAACTTTGAGCATAACTTCTTATAAAGAACATTAAAATGAAGGTTAAGAGAAACTTACCCCATAGACCAGTTCACCCACCATGCCATTCCATATCTTAGTCTCAGGGTCCCTAGCTCCATATTTCCCATCTCCAACAATTGACAGTTTGTATTTTATTCCAACATGTTTTGCTATTTCAGAAGCTAAGTCTACACAATATCCTTCATATCTCTCATTCCCTTCTAGTTGTTCATGGTTTTTCTTATACATTACATATGGTGATTCCTTTGAAACAAAAGTAAAGATCAAAAGAATGTAAAATACAGCTTTAAAACATACAAAATGAGAGCTGTTGTTATCTTTTATAATACTGGCAAGTACAGAAATTAGAAAGACAAACTTTTGCAGTTTAAAAATCCTTGGCTGATCCTACAGCCACACATACTATTGATTTTAATCCTAGTATGGACCCATTGAAGACAACAGGACTATTCCACTTTAACAAAGTTACACTTTTGCTTGCAGGCCTGATTAGACAGTCAAATAGCATCACTGTAGTAATAATTCATGTTTTAGTGTTTAAAGAACTGACATACCCAACACCTGTATCATCAAAATCATTTCCTAAGGCCCCGGTGGCCTAGAATGGGGCTCTGATGGAGATATTTTCAAAGCAGCCTAAGGGAAGCTAGGCTAAAATCCTCAGCAGCAATTTTTTGTCACTAAATTCCCTTAGCCTTCTTGGAAAATTCTAGCTGAAATGCTGATTATATCTTGCTAAATCCATAGGAGTATAAAATACAATGCTTCAGGAAATAGCATAAAATTGGCTCATGCTTAGTAGAATTGCAACAGGCATAAAAGTCACAAACAATACTGTACAGAGCACATCTGCTAGAGGCATTGGGACTGACACAGGTGCTGCTGTTTATGAGACACAGGAAGAGCTTTACTCCTTTGGAATTGCATGGGTATAGGTCGCTTTTCACCCAGTGCTAGAGCAGTTCCAGTTCTCTACAGGCTTCATTGTGCCACCCTTACTCAGTCCACAGGGGTTGAGTTTACAGGAGCTGTACCTGAGTGAGGGGTGCAAGATTTGACCCTACAGCAGGAAGGCCAGACCCTGCAGTCATTTACATACATGCATAATAACTTCACTTATGTGAGGCATTTGATTGAGTTCAAGTGTCTGAGAAGCAGCAAAGCGCAATGTTGAGCTCAGTGAGCTCCTCCTGCGAGTAAACTTACTTATACACATAGAAGTTTGCAGGGTCAAGCCCTCAGTACATCTCTGGAAGATACTGAACTTTTCAGTCACTTGAAGTCACACAGTATTCAACATTTGCCTCCTGGCAAGGTGTCTAACACACCTCAGGAGCCATGTGTCTTGTTTCCTAAACACAAACACACTAAGAACATAAAACTTACCAAGATGGTAGTGACTACTATAGTCCTGTTCTCCACAGATGAAGTGTCATTAGAGGGCAGCTGATCTAATGCTGGCACAAATCTTTCATATTCGTTCCAATAACCAGCCTATAAAAATGGAGATTGTTACCTCATTACATATGTTTACAAGGACTCTGCTGCATGAACTTGTAACAGGAACTGTCAAAACATATGGCTTTGTAACAGTTACTCATGCAACATTTTTGCCTTTAAAGGAATACATTAGCTTTAATTTAATTTCCTTAAAGAAACAATGTTCTCAAGCCCACCTACAAATAAATACAAGCCAAATCTAAGAGAAAATACATATTAAATTCTCCCTATCTAAATTCACATCATCATGGTGCCTGTGGAATAAATTCCCATGTATCCACAGCATAAGAATATACTACAGACAAGAAAATAAACTGCACAGCACTCTGAGTAAAATTCTTTGATTTTGAAATTTTTATCCATATTCTGCTGCAGTTCAGACAGTGAATACAGTCCCTGCAGCCATGCCTGAGCTAGCTTTAGAGTAGATGCACAGACATCGTTAGCAATGCAGGCACAGTAGCATTATCTTCAGTACGGGATACAAAACCCTCGGTGAGCACGAGGTGACTATTTGTCAGCTGGCTTGTGCTGACCTTCGTGGTGCTGTGGCTACATTGCTATGCTAGTACACTAGGTTTTGTATCTGCACAGCACGGAAGTAACACTTTTGTCTGCACTGTAAACCTAGCTGAATGGCTGGGCCATGTCCAGAGGTATTTTGTTATCAAATATGTGCAGAAGAGTTCACGGAGTCTCAACGGTGACTAAGCAGGTTAGGTACCTATCACCAGGTGAAATCAGGGGGATTTATGTGCCTCGGCCACRCACAGACTTCTCTCGATACTCCTGAGACCCTGTCTACCTAATTATTTTTGAAAATCTGCCCTAAATTTCTTTTATAACAGGGATCTAGGCAACTATCCCACTTAGGATCTATACTTTATTTAGGAGACAAGAGAATGAGTAGCAAATCCTAATTAAAACCAAACTTATTTTCTGTTAATTTCAGAAGCTTTCTAAAATACACTGGCTCCAGCTTCACTATGGCTCCCAGGCCTGTTATGGAGAGGAAAGGAGAGATGGAGATGAATTCAGGAGATAGGGCTGAGCACAGGACCATGACACCAGGTATTATGCTTGGCAGTGGAAAAGCTCCAGAAGGGTTTTAAGGGAAAAAGTGGGGTCTGAAGTTGACATGGAAACCAATGAAGATATTAAGCAGGGTGAGTAGTTTGGTCCAGGAACGGAATAGAACAAGGTTCCTGGGATAGAGAAGACAGCAAGAAGGTGAGGTTTCCTCAGGGCCCTGTTATTACAGCGCCTGTGTGGTATTTTTGAGTTTCATTAATTCGTTGGAAAAAATGTTTGTGAAGATGTGAAATCTGGATGCATATCTTGAAACTCACCTTCCGTGATCCAGCGGCTTTCATTTCATACACATCAATTGTGTAATTTGTTCTCCGCCCATAGGTGTCGAACTGGATGTTCCCTGTCATTCCTTGRACTTGCACCTTAAGGGAATAAACAGAAAAAACATTTTAATAAAAGATTCACTTTATTTTTCCCTCCGTTACATTTTGCAGGAACCCACTAGCTCTAGCACAATTTTTATCTACATAAAAGACTTGTAGTGCTTTTGACACAGCCACTTACATTCTTCATCACAAAACCAATCCCAATTCTCTCAGTTTCAGCTGTACATATTCTTTGTTAGTTAGTACTCAGCTGGTGACTCACTACCGCAGAGTGAGCTGCATTTAAGTGTAAGTGAAATTAGCCCTGCGCGTATGTTGAAAGACTGATTCTGCCATGCTTAGTCACGCTGGGTTCACTGATACAGCATGGAGAATCAGTGAGGCACATGCAACAGTTCAGTGCCATTAAACCCCTCACAATATGGTATAGAGTGATTTGCGATATGGACCAGAATCCCATATCATTGCTCATTCCAGGAAGTGCTTTATTTTAAGATCAGTCCCAGTGTAGGAGAAAGAAAGGAATGAATGTCTTCTCTGAATGAGCACAGACAATTGTCTCTACTGCTTATGGAGTTTTGGTCGCAACCTGGATGGATGGATATATAGACGGTAAGTCGTTATCATTACCTACTCACATGAATCATCTTAAGAGGAAGTATAAAGTACTTTGTTTCAAAGAAAAAATGTTTCTTATTTCCCTGTATGAAAGGGTGAGGTATTTCCATTTATCACTTATCAACACCGACAAGCTGTCATCTCAGGCAGAAGAGGTAACAGTCTGAAACTTCAGTAGGGGTAAATTAGCTTTAATATTTAGCAAAATGCTGTAGAAGTTACAGGAACAGGTGATGGAAGAAGGGAAGAAGGGAAACTGTTCAGGGCTGGTGACTGATCTGCTATTTATGGTTTAGAGATGGTGCAATCAAACTTGTTATGGCGGACAAGGCTACATAAAAAGCCAAAATTCCTTGGACCCCAAATTATCCAGTGAGCCAAATTCAGACTGACATATAAGGAGTGTGATTTTTTTTATCACTAAGTGGATTTGAACCTTTCTTAAAATAGTTTATACCGTTTCAGGGGTCTGGAAGAACATGTGAGTTATTCCTGTCTCCAGAAAGCTAGAGAGGTGAACAGGACTTTGAAAGCCAAATTTGCCCCTTATCAACTGTGGACTGAGCAAATGTATTTGTAGGGTAGTTGACATATAACTTGCAGCCAGATGTGAGTTGCTGTTCTGTGCCTGCTTTTAGCACTTGCTGGAAGCTGTCTGGCTACCTTAGCACAGCAGTGGCTGTATGTCTCAGCAGAGCTTGTTAGGCCGGCTTCATCCTGATGTGTATTGAGACATGAGCATTGTGCACTTGACGCCTTTTGACTTCAAATTTAATTTGTTTCTATCTTTGGTGGGAAAACTCAGCACTTTTCAAAACCTGGCTGCACCGAGGCAGGAAGACTCACCAGGACTCAGAACGCTTCTGGTAGCAGCGTGCAGAGGCAATCACAAATGGAGTGACTATTTATAACTGCCCAGATCTGTTTAGGTAAACTGTCTGCCACTGATCTSATGTCTTAGAATCAGTTTTAGAAATACAGATATGCACAGTTTTCAAGGCTGTAGGGAAGCAGACTCAGGTAATGCCTATTTCCCTTTTGCCAGCAGGATGACTACAGTGTGGCAATGAACCTTCTGCTGGCACGGGGTATTTCAAGGATGTCTTGGAAAAAATATTCTTATCTGAGTTGTTGCTACAGAGTGGAGAAGAAACATTGTTAAATCGAAGCTTTTTTCCTGAAGCAAACATTCAAGATCATTGTCTGAATAGAGGGAGAGAGTGTGATGGACAGGATGGGGTCTGGAAGGCAGTGTGGGATGATCTTGGGTAGCACTTGTTGGAGGTGGATATAAACCTCACTTAGATGACTTTGAATAGCTAAAACAATACAAGGCAATCAGCTGAAAGTCAAACTTCTGCATTTTTTGCCCATCATGAGTTTGGCTTTGTATATCTTATGAATTATGTTTTTTAAATAAATTCTCCCAAGTAAGGGAGTGTCCTGTAGCAGTGTTAGTTTTCTTTGTTGACATGAATACCTCGTATCTCATTCAGAGGAGTTTTATGTTTTGCTTGTAATTAAGTTCAAATGGACAGTACAAATTCTTTAACTATTGTGAAGGTTGAATTTAATTAACTTCTCTTCAAAAGTGCGTAACCCTACATTAGTGAACGTGCAGTTAGGGCATTTGTTAGGAAGTGACATAACGGTATAAAAAGAGCCCTGGCAATGTGAGACTGAATCATCTCTCTCACTCTTAAGCATGATATAATCTGATTATAACCTTCTATAACTCATTATAACCTTCTGATATAATCCTTCCAATTTGGTAATTGAGAAAAAGCAGTAATTAAGCTAAGTGCATGAAGGCTGACCTAGGATTTGTTTATACCTAACAGGGGCTTAATTCTGATCTCACTCACTCCAGTTCTATGCCTGCATTAATATAATCGATTCTAACAGGTTTGGTTTAGAGTTATTTGAGCCAGATCGAAAGCAGACCATATTCTTGTCTCTCATATCTACAGAAAAGTTATCCAGTTTTTCCTGTTGTCACTTGCTTTAACACACATAGCAGTCTAAAAAGAGTTAAAAATCAACAAAATTAGAGACATAAGTGAGGTAGGATCCCATGCAGTAACTAGCGTTAGGGATAAAAAATAGGCCAYGCAGAAGGTAATCAGGCTGAGTGCAAAGTTATGCCAAGAATCAGAACTGGTTTAAGGCTAAACTGTGTCAAGGTTCAGGCTGGTGCTGAAATCCAGCAGTATTGCTATGACCGACAACATTTTTTCTGCTGCTTTAAACCAATCTGAGTTGACTTTTTACTGGCAAATTATCAAATTGCATACATGTGTTTAAGTTCATAAATACACGTGTCCCTGCAAGATTTACAATACACATGCTGAGGACCCAGTCTAGTTCTGCTAGTCAGATTTGCAGCCTCAGCCTGACTTTAGAAACCCCCAATATGTGTTCGTTTGCAAAATGGCTCATGCTCACTCTCACAGGAAGCTTGGGTGTTACAGGCGAGTCAGACTGTAGGTGCTCTGCTGTGGACAATCAGGCAGCTGCTGCACCAGCACCAGAGGGATGTGATTTTGGCCAAAGTTTTGAGAGCTAATTTGTTATGCCTTGCCCTTTATTGCATATATTTTAGCCATCCTTTGGAGTTTGTCATTAAGTTTCTTTTTTCTTTCTTTCTTTTTTTTCCTGAGGAGCTGCAGCTATTGGTGTGAGTACAGAAACTCTGTGTACGTGGAGTAGGACGCAAGTTTGGTCCCAGCAGAATTGCTGCTGTTGTGGAATATACACATTCATTAGCTGGTATGTTTGCCCTTACCATTTTCAGCGCTCTTTCTATATCAATTCCTTGGCTCCATGGTACTGCAGGGTTAGCCAGGCAGTCTCCAGCACTACCTCTCCTGGAGACATCCACACGCTGTCTTCGGAGGTAACGGAAAGCCTCTGCTATGACTAGGACTGCATCATGGGTCAGTGCAGAYGTATACTAAAATTGATGCAAATAAAATATGGTGACAAACTGCAATCTCAGAATTGCCCCAGGTTTATCAGGTCTAATCCTTCTCTTTGTTAAAATACTCTTAGAAGAATCATGCTTGCAAGCCCTTTTGCTTGCTCTGTCTTGCCACAGGTGCTTTATGTAGTTTAACAATTCCATCTATTTCAATTAACAAATTAAAAATATTTTCATTTTGTATAGCATATAGCAGCAAAATAACAAAACCAGTTTATAGTTGCATAAAGTTTAAATTTAATTGGAAGCTTGCTCATCTAAATGAGGTCACTACAAAAGCCTAGAATTCCATGCCAGCCCATACTGCTACCAATAGCAAAGGAGAGCTCATATTTGGTTTTTGCTTGGAGTATTCTTTTTCTTTTTAACAAGATTGCCAAGACAGACAGTTTTCAATTAAAGTTAACATAAATCATTTCTGTTTGGACCACAATCCTGATTAGGTAGCATCTGTGGCAAGGAATAGATCAGATTACTTTTCTTAGAAGACAGCTATACAAGCAAGTAATCACAAAATACACTTTAGGCATTACATCTCCTTGGTAATTGCCCATCTGCCTTCTCTTACTCCATGGTAAATCTGAGGAGGGTGGTAAGCTTTGTGTAGCAGCAACTCTTCAACAAAACCCCCAGACTCCTTAACTACTTGTTCATGTTGCTGTCAACTTCATCCATTACTTGTCGTATGTGTCTGGTGACATCCCCCAATGCTATAAATTTAGTATCACCTGTGAAATGTCACGGAGGTGGTTTTTTCACATTTATGTGTTTGTCTGAAAGTTCTTCCCTCCTAGAGTGGCCCAGGCTTTGCGTATGACAACATTGGTTTTCACCGCCRTTACAGCACACCTAGAATTTAAGGGTCTGTGCACAGGAGACCATTTCAACATGTACACACTGGGAGCAATTGAATGTACTCAGTGTGTAAGACCAGATTTCAAACCCCTTGTAACTGACCCTTCATATTTACACGGTGTTTGTAAGAGAATGAAGAGAAGAAAAAAAGAATGTAAGGGGTATCTGCATGCACTGGTGCGCCTGCCCTTCCTTTGGCTGTCTGTGTGATACCATAGAGCTCCTGGCTCCCGATGAACGTTACGCTGGAGTTAGTGCCAGAAGACATGCTGCCCGTGCGTGAATTAGAAAGGTGAAATCCAAGTTTCAACTGCACGTTCAGCTACTCTCTTTGTGGATAAGACTTATTAAATTCAGAAGAAGTTAATTCTATCCCATAGGGCAGGATAGCACAATTGGTGGTCTGTATTTCTTAAAAATGTGTATTATCTTATTGCAAGCTCTTCGGTTTGATATAAAGCCTGCACAGAACGAGGCGTGTCTGCACGTGCAGATCAAGAGAACTGTATCTGATAAAAAAGAGTGCAAAGGTAGGATTGTCAAGAAGGTTATACAGCAGGCATTCTTACTGAGTTTTAAATGACAGAGGTTTATAAACTCTTACTGGGTGTGTGGGGGGTGGTTCCGGCTCTGACTGTATCTAGGTACAGGCGCTCTTTTGGTCCTGCCCACGTTTACCTCTTCCTGTGATGCTTTGCAATGATCACCCTCTCCTCTTTTATTAAGTTAACAAAGGTTACACATTACATTCCACACAACAATACAGAACCAGATAGTAATTTTAAGGTATTTGTTCTTGTATTAAAAAAATCTTGTAATAGCTGTCCAATCTAGCACTCCGTAAAACTTAAACGCTGATAATTTTTTCAGCAGACTGCGTCAATTGTCAGTAACCTTAATGCAGTCCCTTCTAAGTCATGCCAAGAGAGCTATCTAATTTTCTACTTTATTTGAATTCTACTTATAAATGCATGAGCATGCAAAGAGAAAAAAGAGAGAGAGGAGGGAAAGGCTGATAAAATACAGAATAAATTAAACATCAGGGCTTTAATCTCTAGGCAATTTTATTTCCTAATCAAAAGTATCGTACATCAATTTTTAAGGATGCTTTTTGTCTGATTGACAAATAGCGTGCACATTTCTATAATGAGTGGTACATTTGTGGAAAAGGAATGTAATCTTTGTGTTTGTACCATATACTTCAGATTATTTTTTAAGGATGGAGAGTAATTTTTCCCTCAAGGTAAATTGGTTTCAAGTGGAATAAAATTTTCCCAGGTTAACTTTATATATTTCAGAGCTTTACTTATCTTCACTTCTGCATCACTGCTAGGAAGCTTTAGAAAGCAGGCCTAGGTCCTAATCAACAGGGAATAATACACTAATCCGAGTTTTGTGGGCCTCTGTTTGCCTTTCTTTGCTTCTTCTGAAATGCCAGCAAGGCTGTGGGACGGCGTGGGATTAAGATAATTTTCCTTCCCCATAGAAATCACATGATCCCAGGGATGGAAAAGTATGCCTCTGAATGGCATTGGCCTTCTGGCAGCAGAACCGCGTAACTGGTTCCTATTCTGTCTGTAGTCCAACACAGTGCTAGCGCCTACCCTGGTATCCCCCCATGCATTGGACTGGACTAGATTTTTCCTTTCTAGCTAGTATTTTATATATCCCTGAACTTTGTCTTACTAATATCAAGACATTACTCCAGTTTATCAGAGTAATTTTGAATTCCAAATCTGTTCATCAATTTGCATGTGTCCCTCCCGAATCAAGCAGGAAAGACATGAAATGTCTCATCATGGCTGTAGTTCTTAGATAGGTGCGGCTTCCCTGAGACAGTCAGTATACATGACGTGGAGGACTGGACTCGTGGGAGTGACAGAATTTAAGGTCCTCTCATCCACCACCAGTCCCAGGTTTTATTCACCTATGCATATTGATGAAAAAGAACAGGCCTCACCAAAAGAGGAAGAGAAAGAAGGAATGTCATAGGAATATTAATAATATGCAGTGGTCCTACAAGATTTGATGACTTCAATCACTGGACAGAGTATCCTTGATGCATTCCTTGATTGGACAGTGAATTGCATCCCTCTCTGCTATAGAGATGCTGAGGCAGAAAAAAATCTGGGGGAGATATTAAGAGGTTGTGAGTCTCCTAATAACAGTAGCCTTTAGTTCACCCAATCTATGACAGTTTTGGTGAACCTGGGACTTTCATTCAAAAAAATTTGGAAAATTTTATTGGTTGCAGATATAATATCCCGAGTGTTTAGGCAAAGGACAGTGGTGCAAAATACAGGGTTAGATTATGAGGGCATAATTATGATTATGTCAGCAGTGACTAGGAGGTGGCAGGGGCTCCTCAGTGAATTTTGCACATGAAATTCTCTATTAGCATTAAAATTGACTAGTAACCCACAGTTTGCATCTAAAAACTAACCTAACTAGCCCCCACCCCTACCCCAAGACTAACTCAAGAAGTTCAAGTAAAAAGTTTTTACATCCACTGCAAAGTGACAGGATTTGCAAGACCGAACCTTTGCCTCTGAGGAACTCCCACGGTGGTGGGCACTTGTGTCCAACTAACAGCCTCTGCCTCTTTCTCTCTTCTGGAAGGGCAGTGAATGTTGCAACATATTCTAATCAGGGATCTGTATCATACACATGCACACCTGGGGTTAAAAAACCCCAAATAATTGTTAAAAGCAACTCATGTAGTCTCCATCACYGTCAGGGTAAAATAAATACCTTTAATGGTGAGTTTTTGGCTTCAGGGAATTCTCTTTCATCGAGCCTCACCCAGCGTTGTAGAAACTGTTGAACCATTGGGTTTTCATTATTAACAATCTGGAATCCAGTAACGTTGGCACCTCCATGCATTACTCTCTCCAGAACAATGTCTGTGAAACCCTGGGAGGACACATGTAGAAAACAAGAATCATTGCCATCCAAAGTCCCTTTCCTTTGGCTCAGTTTTACCTGCTATAAGCATAGCACAAAAGAAACGGATTAATTTCCCTCTGGTAAGCTGAAAATATTCTACCAAGGAGACAATTGCTATCACAATTGGGATCGTGATAGCGGCATAGAACAGAATTAAAATGTCTTCTTGTTCAGACCTTTGCGACAGAAAACTGCCCTGCTGCGTTGTGGCAATGTGGTACGTAATATTCACTGGTCAGAAAGAAAACAGTGGGGAAACTTGAAGTACTATTTCCTCTTTTCTCCTCATCATGGTGAAAACTAGTCAAAGACCTCAATCCCATTTGTATAGCAAAGTGCGCATGAAGGTTCAGCGTTGGGAGCAGAAAACCACTTAACACCCATATTGTTCTGTGGAGGCAAAGCGCACACCTCCTTGCTAGGCAGTTCTCCATCACAGCATTACTTAACATTTCACTTGCAGGCAGAATGGTATGATTCTCTCCCACTGTTGTTATTTATACCTGAGGCAGTAAATTGGTGTCTTTTTGATTAGTATGACTTGATTGCAGTGATGTTTATCTGAATGTCAATGGTTACACATGCTAAAAGGTAACCCAGAATAAGAACCCCTGTATTTCTATGCACAAGCTAATCAGCGAGATCATGACTGGTTCTTATAATGCAAAATGACACATCTTAAAGTCATACAGTACTTATACTAAATAAGGGTATTTTAAAATTTGTCTTTTCTGCTTTAATCACACCAAAACATGGATACAGAGAATCTTCTACTAAGTGGGATTGCTAACTTGAAAGTGTGAGTTTTGGAAAAACATTTTTCCACTCACAGTAGACACAGAACCCAATTAAGTCTTGCTGCAGGATCAAATACAATATAACAATTTTTCTAGGGAACTCTAACAGATGGTGTTTCAAAGGCATCACGAACATCCCTGAAAGTCAATTCTAGAATCCAGAAGAAGCTCTGATACAGATAAAAATGTACTGTCTTATCCTGGTAGGTCAACACATACACAGGCACCACCCCACACTCTGAAATACGAAAGAACAGCTAAACAGCCTGGCTGGTTTACTTGACGGAATTGTTCTAATTTTCAGCTTTTTACCACTTATTTTATACACAAATACGCTACAATTATTTTTCCTGGAGTGCTTAAATTTCAAGTATGTTACATAGAAGATTATGGTTATCAAGTGTCTTATTTATAAATAAGGATGAAAATTAGTGGAAAACATATAATTAAAATATTATTCTAAAATTAGTAGAGGATATGAGCTTCTTAGACAAAAGAAAGACCATAACTGAGTGCAAATGACTACAACATACCAGTTCTAGTATTTACTGAAGTGATTTCTCAAAATCCAAGAACTTATCCATGCATTTTGTCTTTTGCTGATTAAAGTTGCCACAACCTGAACAGAATATAGTACCTTCTAAACCTTAGCTATACTTGTAATGAAGAAAAGTTCTTACCAGGTTAGCTAACATGTAGTGATAGCCTCTAGAATGTTTGCCAAGGATTACAACCTGCGTGAAGAAAAAAATTACATATTATTCAGTTGTAAGAGGATGACTTTTAACTAGTGGAAAACACCAGAGAATGAACATTTTGGTAACCCTCTATGCCCAATCCATGGCCAGCACGAGTATGAGACACCTGTGGCTTTACAGACACCATGCAGTCATTTGTGTTTTTAAAACACACAGGCAGAGTACAAAGAAGAGTAACACAAGGCTGCGAGACTCCGCTTGCGGAGATGACCTTACCTGGCAATCTCACCCTTGTGATCACAGTGCCTCCCCTGCTGACCAGGTTAATTTTAGTTACCAGTTCAAGTATTTCTGCTCTGAAATGAGGTAACACTGTATCTGTTTACTTTGTTCCTTGTTGGTGGGGTGTATGAGAGGCGGGTGACACAGCCCAGCCACCCACTGTGTTTATTAAACTGTACCAGCACAACGGGGCTCAGTAGGCTCCAGGTCATACAGGGGGTTTCCTGCCATGAGAACCCTGGCCAAGCCTTGTCATATATGAAGGCTTGAAGTTAAATTCGTAAAGTTATAAGCAGTGACCTTCATCACCTTTTGACAGCTTTCAAAAGGCCTGAAAACTTGTCGCTTCCAGTGCATCTAAATGGACACATCTGACCTTAAATGTTTAGCCAAAATTCATACTAAACGTGATGTTGCACATTCCACTAAACCAACAGCTCCTGCCCTCCCTGACCCCACTTGGGCATCTCTCTGTATAAATGAAGTCATTAAATGGAATCACTAAGAGACAAAAAAGCAGCAGGATGAACGGAGCAGCTGGATTCTGTAAGGGTAACGGGGAGGAGTGGAGGCAGCACTGCCTGGCAAACTGGGATTCTGCCATCCTGTGTGCTTGTCCCCACTCCAGTAATACTGTGATTTTGCAGAAAGGAGGAAAAAACACAGTTCCCATGTCTATGCAGCTGGCTGCCGGCTCACCAGCAATACTCCTTGTGCAAGATTATGCCACTGCACTTAGCACTAGTCCCTTGCCTTCAGATTATAATCTCAGTAACATCCACCGAGTCCCACAGCCATCAGGTGGAACAATGTCCAGCAGTAAGAATTTAATTAATAACTGTGGTGATTACGTATGTGTCAGGACAGAATCAAACTTACCCAGACTTGCTGGGTTAAACTAACAAAAGTTAAAAATAGCAAACACAATGCTGGCGATACACCACAGGTGTATCACTGACTATACCCTATGAGCAGCTCAAGTGAACAGATGATGCTTTTTGATGGAGGATCATCTGAAAATCTATACATACCATACTAACGTACTTCCCCATGGTCACAGATAAATGCTCCAAATGCCGTACTCTAAAAGACATCTTTTCAACATGACCACTTACATCTCTGCTAAAAACAGATGACATTTGAGTCATTGACTTTAGATATACTGCTGAGCCTGTTGAAGTTCTTGATTAAATTATTAAGTTCCCAGTTGCCTCTTTGGGTTGTCTTGTCCTTAATAGATACCATTTCTTTTAAATTCACATTTAATTCTGTAGGAATTTGCATACTTCCAGCAGTCTGAAAATAAATTGCTGTTCAGGTCCTCTTGAGAACTGTATGTACACTCTGTTGGTAGAAAGCATCTGCTTTCCTACACTCACATTTGTTTTCTATGGAAAAGTGCAGGCTTCCTTCAGATCATCTGGTGCACGTGCTATTTGCATACTGAATTCTCTGTATGTTTTAATTTCACCCTAAAGGCAGAGATTTACTTTTAACAGGTTAGAGACAAAGAACTTATTAACAACAACAATACTCTTTGTCGTTTTAACCTTAATAACAAATAAGAAAGCTTTTACATTTCTATCCAGGAATGTGTTTATTTAAGAGAAAAATACCACGACAGATGAAATCGGTGGCTGTAAGAAAAACATACATGGAGCTGCTACAGGCAACCGGAGCAATACTGCAAATAGGAAATGTAGGACTCATTAGCATAGATCAGACTCAACTTGCATCTCATCTGTTGTCATGTCTCCAAAATGGCCAGAAATAATTCTGTTTAGTCCCTTAGAGGAGTCCAACGTACTACAGTCAAGCTTTAATTCACAAAGCATCTTTCAGAAGTGACCCGCCAGTATTTCTACTCACACAATCAACCACGTTAGTTCATAATTATTTAACTGGATCTTAATAATGTTTTTAAAATTCACTACACATGCTGTCCTGAATCTTAACAAGCACAACTCTCCTCCTCCCTCTACCAACTATCCAGCATCTTGAATAGAGCTGCTGGATTAGCGAGCCCAGCAGAAACAATCACAGACATCAGTGTTACTCCTAGGGGAGCGAAGGGATGGATAAAGCTTTTATATGAAGAAGGAAAACAGGAGTATAACAAATAAATCTCATCAACTGCTTGTATATTGTGAAGCTTATATAGAAAGTGGAATATTGAATAGTGGTGGTGAATAGAAAGCCAGGATTACAGGACAAGGATTTCACAGAGCTACATGTCTTCGGTAAGTTTCACTTCCGAGACTTAATATTGCTTTCACCTTGACTGAAAGAAAAGCTTATAAGATTTTATACTGAACAAAGGAGGAGGGAAAAAAATGGCTGGAAACTATCATGAATAATTCAGACTTCTGATCCCAAATAATTCTTGCCTTGTAGATAAAAAGATCGTAATGTCAGGTTTGATATAGAATCAAATAAAGTTTGTATTTTTAATTAACTCTTCAGATATTTCCAATTAATTAAGAGAAAATCTAGAGGGAACATAATTAAAATGTATCTGGTTTTAAAATAAAAGTCAAATCTGCTGGCCAGCACCAGGCTTACTGGAAGTACAGACCTATATGCCTGATTTGAGAAATTAAGTCAGCATTGCCAATTTTAGTTTTTTCATTTGCCTGGGGAAGCTATTTTTTGAATGAAAGCATAAAGACAACTTGGTTTCCACCGCATCAATCATCATGATAATAAACAGGCAACTACAATTTTTTGCCTTAGCTTTTACATTTTTCTTACACTTTTGGAAGATAGCATTATAGAGATTAACTGGCTAATATTAAATTGGTATGGAGCATCATGATATTTCTAAAGCAATAATGATGATTCTCTCGTGATGTAGTTCAAAGGCCACACAACACCTAAGAGGACGGACAGTGAAGAGGAAGCAAAATAACTTTAATACTGACCTCACAATTACTCCATTACCTTTTGACTTATTCCCTACTCAAATTACAACCACAGCTAGTTCCTGGTCTAGAACATGGATCTGGGTTTTTTGGCCATGAAAATCAAATGTTGGAGTTAAGGGTGAAGGGAACATTACGAGGAGACTGGTGAACTCTTAGATGAAAGTCAAGGCAAGGAAGCCATTTTAAACAGTAGTGATGGAGACAGCTCTAGGGGCTTCACTGGAATATTTCTCCAAGGACTTGACGAGAAACTAGAATGGTAAGAACAGAGTGTGTAGGTGAACAGTAGTAACAGACCAGAGGCAAGGAAAGAATGGGTTAATGAAAGACAAGACTCTGTGGGCTCAAAAGAAATCAAGCAATGGAAGAATAGTGCAAGTTTGGTAGGTGGGACTGAGCAGTCATATTTTGCCTTTTAAAAATATCAATGGTTTGTCTCTGATTCATAAAAGGGAAAGGTAATTTTTCTTTTATGGATGGAGGAAATCACAGAACAGGTGAGGTTGGCAGGGGCCTCTTGAGATTGCCTATTCCAACCCCCTAGCTCAAAGCAGGGGCAGCTAGAGCAGGCTGCTTAGGACCGTGTCCAGTCAGGTTTTGAATATCCCCMAAGACAGAGATTCCACAAGCTCTTTGGGCAGCCTGTTTCAGTGCCTGACCACCCTCACAGTAAAAATTATTTTTCTTATGTTTAAACAGAATTTCCAGCATTTCAGTTTGTGCCCTCGCCTCGTCTTGTCACTGAGCACCACTGAGACTCTGAAACTCAGTGAGACTCTCCGAGAAGAGTCTGGCTCCATCTTTTTCATTCCTTCCCATCAGGTATTTGCAGGCATTATTAATATCGCCCCCGAGCTTTTTGCTCTCCAGGCTACGCAACCCAAGTTCTCTCAGCCTTTCCTTGTATGTCAGATGCTCCAGTCCCTTAATCGTTGTAGGGGCCCTTCACTGGACTTGCTCCAGGATGTCCATGTCTTTCCTATACTAGTGAGCCCAGAACTGTACAYGGCACTTCAGATGCGGCCTCACCAGTGCTGAGTAAAGGGCAAGGATCACCTCTATTGGCCTGCTGACCATGCTAATCCTATGCAGCCCAGGATGCTGTTGGCCGCCTTTGCTGTGAGAGTGCAGTGCTGGCTTGTGCTCAACTTGTCTGCCAGGACCCCGAGGTCCTTCTCTGCAGAGCCGCTTTCCAGCCAGGAAGCCTCTACCCCGTCTGTACTGGTGCATGGGGTTATTCTTCCCCAGGTGCAAGGCTTTGTATTTCCCTTTGTTGAACTTCATGAGGTTCCTCTCTGTCCACTGCACCAGCCTGTCAAAGTATTGCAGCACAACCACCTGGTGTACTAAATACTCCTCCTAATTTGGCATCATCTGCAAACTTGCTGAGAGTGCACTCCATCCCACAACCTTCAGATCATTAATAGAGAGGTTAAACGGTATTAGCTCCACTACCTTTAGGGTACTCCAAATAGTAGCTAGCCTCCAGCTGGCCTTTGTGTTGCTGATCACAACCCTCTAAGCCCAGCAGTTCAGTCACTTTTAAATCCACCTTACTGCCTCTGTGGGCTTTGATTTTAAAGAGTCATTGAAAAATACAAGCTAAGAGGATATGCTTGCACTTTTACCTGGAGAAGTAGCTATCATGATTTTGGCAGCAGTGAAAAGAAAACTACCATGTCCAATTAATACCTGTTTGGAGTTCATCTTCCCTTCATTTGAATCCATTGCCATCTGGTCAGTTTAGTCTGTTTAATCAAAGTTATTTATCATCCTTTATTTACAAATGAAAAAAGAAAGAAAAAAATTAGACCACAAAAGTACAGACTGCCTCATCTACATCTCAAAACCCTGATATTTCATGACTCTATTAGATCTTTCCATAACATAAAATACTGATGCTGACAGGCAGTATTGCCACAGAGAAGGTCTAAAGATTYTTACTGTGCTTTTCATACCTGACAAGTGGCAGAAATATGCCACTTAAATGGAATGACAGGCAGAGATCTGACCTGCTGTAACGTGTCTTTCCATTTCRACCATATCTGGGAACAATGAGGCAGTTTAACTCTAGAACTCTTCTTTCCTAGGTTTTAAAAAGACAGCAAGAAAAATGAGATTTCCTATAAGCTCAGAGTAAAAAAGGAGTCTGTTGTCTTTGTTGAGGTTATTCATGCATTAATTTGGGTTCCACTTTTGCAAAAAGCCATTTAACTTCAAGCATTTCTACTGATTTTTAAGTATACGTGTAAGTTTCTGAGGACAGGAGAGCTTAGCTACCTCCAGTTGAGCATTAATGTGCCTTTATACCTTGCTACAGAAATACAATTATGACACCTTTGCCTTTAAAGCAGCGTGCAAATGCCAGAAGTGATGGCACGATTCTTTCTTTTCAGTAGCAAACAAGCAAAACAGATAAATGGACTCAGGTCTAAAAAAAATTTCAACAGGATCAGCTATCAGTGTTGATTGCACTTCATGGGAACAGCACGGATATCAAGCACAGCAACAACTGTCTGGCAAGCCTAAATTGTGGAGCACACTGTCTTCTCCCCTGGGTATCAGGTCAGGCGTTTTCTAGTTTCTATCCCTATTGATAGCATTTCTGTTCTGAGGATGGAGTTACTTAAAGCTTATCTCAGATCTGAGCAGCTCCTATCTGATATTGGATTGAATGATTGAAAAGTTGTGCCCTGTGATGCAGCACCCTATTGGACCAGTGGCACTGGCTAATTTGGTCTTCAGGACACACTTAAGAAAGGAGAGGAACGGAGTATCAGGGTGACAATCCAATTAGTTCAATAAAAGCTGAAGTCAAGGCCCAAAAAGTTCTTGTCAGTATGTTAGCAAGGATGTTTAGCTTATCTTGAGTGGCATCTGCAATGTACTGCATCTCAGGTCTGTTTCTACCACGCAAGAAAAGGAGAAACTGAAGAAGCCCTTCAGGTGGAATAGAGTCCTCTCCCTGGCCTCCCTCCCACTCCTGTAGACCCTTGCTGCAGTGGGGGTGCTGCCCATGGGGCTTGCAGCCACTGCACTTCAGTTCTCTGGGGTCAGTGCACTGTTAACAGCAACGTAGTTACCTTCTACAGTGTTATCATGTGTGCAAAGGTGCAAAAGCATTTGACAGCCATACATAATCATTCCTCACTATGTTCACTTTGCACAGGTTACCCCTTGTCATGTAAATTTTCCAGACAGGAGTAGGATAAATAGAAGGACAACAGAAAATAAAAGCTCTCCTGAAATGTGAACAGGATTTTCCTCATGTAACCAGATGCCATAGTGAAAATAAGATCCCTTGTAACCTCAGTAGATCCATTATACTGTAAGTTTGCAGTGCCCACTCCCCTGTTTTCCAATACACGCACATGCTCCTGCAGAAAGAGCAAGTTCCCTTTGAGGATTATAAACACTAGACAAGGCTCGATCTTCCCTGAGTAAATTTATAAAAAACAGCTATTTTAGTGTCATGATTTTGTCTCTTTCTATCACACCACCAACAACAACAACAACATAGGAGGTTCCAAAGGAACCGCAATCCTGTGGTGGCAAAAGATAGGTCACAGCTAGTGGTGGTCTGTCACAGCCAAACAAGTGATACTTGTCCTGCCTTTAATTCCACGGAAATAAAGCCATTTCCACGTTCGGTAGAAGTGGCTTCCCTCATACAAAGGGTCAAAACCTCATGATTGTAATTGTAGTGCAAACCCAGGAAAGGAGATTTATTTCTTCACTTAGTATTAATGAGATGGGAATCTGGCCACCAGGGATTGTGATGCTGTAAAATATGCAGTAAACAATGATTTCATTTATATGAAGAATGAGTACTATATTAAATTTGAGTTAAATATTAAATGAAGAATGTATTAAATATTGAGATGAAGATTCTACACACGTATTATTTGTTGCAGATAAAAATAACTGCATATATAGTTGAGATTAATTCATCCACCATTTCAGAGGCTTCATGTCCTTTAGGGAATGTCACAAATCCATACACAGTCCCAACTGCTGGATTTTGTATTTTTGTGCAGTATATGGACCTAAGAATTTTACTTCCATGCAACTGCCACCTTCTACATTTGTGACTACACCTCATAACTGAAATCCTACTTTCCTCTATAGCACAGTGTCAAGATAATTYGTTTCGGCTTATAAAACATTCTTCAAACAGCTTTTGGCTCTTCCGCAATGTATCTCTCATGGGAGATAATTTCCTAGGGAAAAGGAATCTCCTAGAAGAAGGGGACAAAAATGCGCACGGTGGAAGCAGGGATCTGAGATGCCTCTGAAGCATTTTATTGAAGTTTTTCCCTCTCTGGCCCCCTTCTTGTGCCCTTCTCTCCCTTGCCTCTCTCCTTGATGACAGTCACATCAAGAGTGAAATTTTACTTTTAGGCCATCTGGTTGTGCGTGTTAGTCCTTGGAGGGTAATTAAATGCAGCATCTGAAAGTTGTATTGTACTTCATTCTCCCTCCATACGGCTAAACTTTCATTTCCCATAACTAATCTGATATTTGCTGATTGAAGATTGTGTAGTGGAATATGCATTTRATTTGTGCATAAAAGGTTACATTAGAAATTACTTAGGAAAAAAATTACAAACTGCAATATAGGTTCTGAGGGCATGATACTTTCTCCTAATTTCTTTCAGTGCGATGACAAAGTTTTCTGTGAATTTTCTCTGCCCTGAAACAATTTTCCTAAATTCATTTTCCTTGGTGTGACTTAGCAATATCGCCAGATTAACTAATCTGTTGGCACAGTTATTGTTAAAGGACATATTCTGCTGCAAAACATCAGACCCTGGAGGACACTGAGATGAAGAGTTTTATGATCCCTGGTAACTGACATTCATAATCACAATTTACTCTTTAAGCTGAATAAAATTTATTAAATAAACTTTTCTTTATATCAAAATCTCTTCTTTAGACAGATGAGAACAGTGTTGTATCTCTCAGGACTGCATCTCTCTTCACAAGTCATGTCCTTCAATACAAAGACCTTCACGTCAAAATCAATCAAAACTTAAGCTACACTTCATCACTTGAAGCTACTTCACTAAAAACAAGATCAGATATGGGGGGCTTGTTACAATCATAACAAAAATTCTTTGTAGCGTATGAAAGGGATACTCAAAACTGCTGAGACCTTTGCCCCTTATTTTGCCAAGATATTCTCAAGAGGAGATACTTGTTCCCAGAGAGCTTCCTTGAAGAGATTTATGCGTTGCAGAAATTTTTAATTAGTGAATTCTTTAGCTTCTTGAGTGAGATTAATAAAGTAAAAATCCAGTTGTGTTCTGGAGGAATTTTTACATTTGTATTTATGAGAAGTAAATGACTTAATTAAATGTGTTACTCTGCAGCAGTAATTTCCACACATAGGTCACTTTAGGAAGGAGGCCGTATTTTAATTGTCTACACAGTTCTAGTATATTCTTTGAGAAAGATCCTCCCTTGAAGAATGTTCATAACGGACTGATTTTACATCCAAGGTAATTTCACAGAGGTTCCAGTACTTTCTCAAGCCTCTGTGAAATCTTAAGTTCAAAACTCACCTGAAATTTCACATAGAGACTTCAGATCTCATAAAAAACAACCAAAAACCACATGTGTACAGGAAATCTCAAATCACAATAAGCTTTCTGTGTTGAGTGCCAGAATTGCTTTAATTCGACACTGACAAACCATGGTACAGTACTCTCCTCATTGATTTCATCTTCCAGATCTGCTGGTTCAGTGTTCTGTCTTCCTCCCTCTTTCTTGGCTATAATCCTTCTCAGGTCAGAAACTACCAGAAGGTCAGCAACCATGACATCAAGCGATTTGGGTTATGTTCTCTGATCTGACACAATTTTTTGGTATGATATTCCCTGGGTTTGAAGCTTTTCGATGCACAGTTGTCATCAAAGCTTGAATGACTTTTTTGAAGACAACTGATTTGGTAGTGTATTTGGGGCTCTGCAACTTCTGCTTCTCTACACGGATCTTCCAAAGAGTCCAGGGAAACTGAAATTCATGTTAGCTGATAGGAAAGGTACACAGAGAAAGATCCTCGCCGATAAATTCTGAAATATTCATCTATCTTGCATCTCACACCCATCACCCTGTCAAGGTTCACTCTTGTTCATCAGTCAAAGCCCTGTGGAAATACATCTTACGCTGCTTAAGCCTCAGTTCACCACCTCTGAGAAGAAACATGAGGTTTTGCTAACCTGAGAACAAATAGGTACTGCTGCTATCTCTGTTCCAATAATCGAGAAAGCCCAAAAGAATAGGATTTCTGTTAACTGCTCAGATGGGTACGCTTCTCAGTAACCATCACATRCTTTGCACTGACACACAACCACCTTTTCAAAAGACACCAGTATTTCTTAGTCAATTCTTCTTAGCTCAGAAAAGTTAAGCAAACAAGTGCACCTGGCTGTACTACTAGAGTTGATTGCCTTTCCCTAGTAACATTCATGGTTAAATTTCCTTCAATCTACAATGCAACCAGCTCCTATCCCATGTAGCACGGTCCCAGCACAATAACATCCTCATTTCCAACTTCACATATGCTCTCTTTACTTACGCTACCTCCTTGCTTCTYGGCAGTTGTGGATCCTCTCATCCTAGACCTACAAGTCCACATCAGATATATCAAAATCAGCACTATCAAAACTGACTTCCAGACTAGCATCCTTCACTAAGTTTCACAACACCTAAAGCCACTTTCACAAAGACTATTAATATTAGTAATCTTACATTTATTCTTACTTTTCCAAACCTTCTGCAGGAATCACAAATGCTTCAGCACTGTCATACAGTTTGAAGGCATATCCACATCATTAACAAGCAGTTCTTTAGTGATCTTTGCATTGTGTGCCTAATCCCTGTGACACAGGAGATGATATCTAACTGTCCTTTTTGACTTTCAATACTGTGAAACTGTATGTTGAACATTCTTAAGAGTACACTCTTTCAATCACAGATAAACAATGCTCATTTCTTCTTCTCATATCCCACAGGGAAAATGAAACTCCTTCAGTCTTAGCTGCTCAAAATATAAGAGGGTGTATATCCGTTGGGGGAAGAGAGGAAGAAATTAGATAAACTGAGGCACAGAGTTTTCATTTTAAAAACACATAAATTTCCCATTTTCTCCACACCTCCGATCAGCATGTCAGAGTAAAATCCCACTATTACTCCCTGGAATTGAACAAGAGTCCTTGGAAACAGAATTCTGCTTATATAAACCATTACTGCATGTCAGGATCACTTCAGACTATTATTTGGATATAACCCAGAAGTGTCGCAGTAATTCAGTCCCAATGCTCACATGAGAATCTTTTGGAAGGGGTTTTGTACTGCAGAGCACTGCCTTCAAGCAGACTGAAAAATACTGAATAGTAGCCATTCTTTTTTTTTTTCCTTTTGAGCGTTTCTTCCTTTTTAAAATTCCCTATGAAATTAAGAAAAAAAAAAACAATCAGTGCAACCTCCTCTAGGAAAAACAAGGTTACTTTTTCTCACACTTTTTCTTATAAATGGAATTTTACTGTGACTAGAATTGCATTCAATTTGCTCTTTTCAATGCTTTGAAGGAGTTTGAAAGGTTTATTCTGCTTCACTATAAACAGCGCTCTGCAATATTCCCYGTATAACTTGGTGCATAAACCATGAACCAAAAGAGATTACGAAGAGTTAATTTATTTTTACTAGACTTAGTCTATGCAGCAGGGGAGGTCGTTTTACTCATATGAGGTAATAAAGTTATAGCAATATTTTTCCTTTCTGATTCTTTACATGCATTCTCCCTGGATAGAAGATACTCAGGGTATTTTTAAGGGTCTATGTATATTGTCGATAATTTTATTCATTACACATTTTGGAAGAATGAGCTTCCAGTAGTACATATGCCATTATACCTACACATGCATGCCCATGGTGTGATACAAATAAATTTAATTTAGAAATATGAGCTTTTTTTTAAGCCTGGGAACATTAACTTCCTCTACAATTGTTATGCTGTTTTCCATCTTACTGGTTGAATACTGTGGGATGAGTTTGTATTTGAGGTTTAGTTGATGACTTATAGGGCCTGATTCTTTATAAATTTAGCCCAGGCTACCCCTGGTAACTTTAATCTGCTCCACAGAGGCCAGTGGAATTGCACTGGTATGAAGGAGGGATAAGAGACAGGAATCACGTAAGAACGTATAATTATAAGCAGTGAGTGATTTGCACTGGGATGGTACTTTGCCATATTATGGCCAGATCCAAACCCATCTGTAGCCCAGAGCAAATGCATTATAGCTCTGGATCACACCTAGGGACCTCATATTTAGGGACTTTCCCCTGCGAGGCTGTAGCTATCAGTTGCTAGTGTCTTATATACTGCACTGCCAGCATCTGGGCTAAAAAAGCCCAGTGGGGTGGTCCCCACTCCGAAAATCTTGCTATTTGAACGGTAGTGTAACAGTGCTCTACGAAATGCACGTGGGAACATCCTCCTGCATGAGGGGCCCTGAAGAACACCAGCGGTTCTCTTCCTCCCCCAGATACGTGATTCATATCGCACTGAAGCCATTAATCCTAGCTTAGTCAGCTGTAAAAAAAAGACATACGCTCTTGTGCGGCTTTTCTTTTACTGAGTTAGGTCTTCTTCCCTTGTAAATGAACTTATGAGACACCAGAACTATCACGCTGTCTCTGGTGATGTACAATGCCTGTTTGCACAGTGGTATTGTACTACTACTATTCATTTTGATAGTGTGTTTCCTTCCTCTCCCTGCAGTTGGTTCATCTGAATTGTCGCCAAGATGGTTGCCTTGGAAACTAATTAAGGAAAGCCTTTGGTTAGAAGCAGAGTTTCAAGCATTAAACTATTTGAGAGACAGATGCAGAAATTAAGGTAATGTCTGCTAAGATGAAAGGGTTTATCCTTTATATGGAGAAGAAAGAACCACATTAAATGCTAGGACTGTAACAAAGCAACTTCTATACAACACTGATTTTTAAAACCTGGAAGAGATGTGCGAGTGAGGGATTTTWAAATCAGCCAGGGGCTTAGAAGAGTTGACAAAGATTCCCAGAGCTATTAGGGATGGGGAGATGGACAAATACAGTGGGACAAAAAACTCAGGAGATCACACGTTGAAGAAATTCTAGCCATCTCTCCCCTTCCCTCAAATACTCTGTATCTTTAAAAGACTTCTTGTGAATGTTGTTTTTGAAAAATACCAGTACAGCTAACAGAAGACCAAATCCTCTCCCCACAGTCCAGGTATGGCATGAGAAGCATCAGTGYGTACATTTGCTTCCAAAGTACATCAAACACAGGAGTGAGAGGCTATCACAAATGGCCCTCGGGCTCAACTTTTCTACTGAGACTGTCAACAAGGGTAACAATTAGTGCCAGCTGCAGAAGCAGCTCATATGATGTGGACACAGGCTAAATAATGAGTGGGACCCTCAGAGGGCTTTCTAAGGGCAAACACACACGCACAAATTCTGTGCGCTGAAAAGCTGCAAAGAAAGGTGAACTATGCGGCAAATTGTGCCTTTACAGCTATCTATTAACTGAAGTTCAAAGCAAATACAATCTCTCTATGAGCGCAATCGTATCAATTTAAATATTGTCTCCAGGTTAATGGTTGAGTCTATACTTGCAGCAGCGTAACTGAGAAAAGATTTTGCTTCTCTGTACATTTAATGGCAATGCAGAGGTTATATAAATATGGGCATATAAATATGCCTGTAACTGCATAAAAGCATACTACAAATGTTGTGGTAAAAATATGCAAAATATCAAAAGCAGATGCGTGTGTGCATTGGTGTGTGCATTTATATCCCATGAATTATCATAAAACATAAAATGAGTAATTGCTACTATCACAGAAAAACAAAAACTCTAATGGTGACTTCAGGTTCATAGGCCTCTGGCATAAGAAACCAGAGTTGCTCGGCAGCGGTCTTCCACATACAGCAGCTTGCACATTTATGGTGAGACATTTTGTATTAATTATTATTATTACTGATCAGATACATTTAAAACTGTGCTTTAATGTCTTTTGAACACTTTTAAGCTTTGTGTGCCATTACCTCAGTCATTCTGCAGGATGACTAATACTCTGTTAAATTCCTGTCATTTGGAACCTGCCTTGCTTTATGAAGTCTGRACGACGGCTTTGGAGAGACATCACTATTTACAAGCTAGAAATTCTCTCCTCAGGTATGCGTGAAATGTGCTATATGTGGGGCAGATTAACCCAAGATGTTACTTCTCTCTGCTTTAGCAATCCATCTCCGGCCCTTTATTAGTTTTATASCCTTCAAGGCAGATACAGTTGTCGCTTTTGACATATGCCCATTTTTTAYTCACCTTCCACTAGCTATGGTCCTGAGGGTGACTGACCTAAGTAATTCCCCTTTCCTCCCCACACACCCATACAGACCTGTGAGCTGTTGAAACTCTCTGGATGTGAAGGGAAAGAAGTGACCTTTCACTCTGCTTTAGATCCTGGTTTCAACAATACTCATGGGCACCTAATGAAGAAATGTCCTAAACTTTAAGTTTCTAGTTCATTGGAAACGTAAAAATGAACTGTACCAGTTTCTGAGTGATGTTACACAACACTGTACATATCAGATACTCTCTCGGAGCCTCAGTTGAACCCCCTCCTCTGCTCCACACAGCAGATAAAATCGGGCTGTGACATGGCCATGGCACCGAGCCCTGGAGAACGCGGCAGGGGCACGCTGCTCTGGAGGCTGAGCTCCACGCAGYGCAGTACTTTCAGAGGACACCGCATCACGGGGGTTCATAAGCAAAGCAGAAGCTGAAGCTACCCATAGCTCTGCTCCTCCTTCAAGCATCCCACTGTGTTTATAGGCAGTTATTATATTTTTAATTGCTACAGAGAACACAGGCAAACCCACACCAGACTATCTGTTTATAACGTAACACATAAACCAGGAAGCTTACATGAAAGCGGTGTTGATTTTTTCAATTACATTTTTCCTTATTGTTGTTGTTTTTAATGACTATCGGTCAACAGAATACTGCAGTTTTGTATTTATTCTTGTGACACCCCAAATGTGCAGTGAGCTGTTGTGCAGTGAGCACACTCCTCTGAGATCTGAACAGCTCTGCAGAGGGATGCAGCTGTGGCTGTACTGAAAACCTGCAGACCATCTTCCTAATCTCAAAATTTCAGACTCAAAGGTCAAGACATAGTCAGAGCTTGCACTGGACAGAGTTCAGTCAATCAGATTACCCTTCTTAATCCTACGGATGCTTTACTTCAAGTCTTCTTTGACAGTTTGACTGTCGTTGTAAAATTTTGGGGACTGCATTCTCTACTGTAATATTGCTTCTGCTTTGTGAGATGCCTCCACTCAATACAGACATTGCCTTGGAGCCTAACCTTTATGACTATGTTTGGAGATTTGATAAAAGCATGCAGTCTCTGGAATAAATAGGTCTTTTGTAAAGTTTCACCATTCTGATCCTGAATGGAGTTTCTTCCTCCTTATTTTCCCTCAGGAGATTTTCTTCTAAATGGACATAAAGCCACTCCAGTCTGAAATACAGCTTGTTATCTTGGGAATAAGAAAAACATATTTCTTAACTCAAAAACATGTCTCTAAATACACAGTTGAACAGGCTAAAGCTTACTGTTAGTTCTCAGAAGAAAATGTTCTTCTGTTTATGAGAACAAAATCTTGTATCTATCTGTGAAGGAATACTGGAATATTTTAGCATCAAGGGACAAGAAGTGTGGGGAGCTTATGAATTTTGCATGACATAAGTGTTGCTATCTGTATGCTTGAGAGGCCACTAGATGATTAAATTGGATATAGTTTTGTTGTGCAAGGAGGGATAAGGATCCACATGCTCAATGGTTATAGAACTACAGGGCAAGTGAACAAACAGATGGTAACTTACAGAATGACTATTAATCTCTCCGCTTCCCCTTCCTCTGCAGGTGAAGAGACAGGGCCAGAGGTGATTTGGGCAGGGTATCCACTTCTAGGACACAATATGGGGCCCATCACAAGATTCTCTGGAAGGGGAATGAAACCAGATGCGCTGCAGAGTGAAACCTGGCACAAAACAGGTTACCCAGGCAGAGTAGGAGCTGAGGTGTCCTCTTTCCCCTACCTTACACTTACATACCAGCGGGAGACAGCTGGGAGAGATCCCTTCCTGGGTACCAGCCAGCCCTGAGAAGAGAAATACTTCATATGACAGGTTTCAGATCTTGGAAACATAGGGACATACAGATGTGCCAGATGCTAAAGGCAGATGGAATACTCAAGGTCACTGACTCACAGGTCTGTATGTTGCTGGAGGAAGGTACAGAATATTCCAGCAGGACCCGAAGTCTCTGAAGAAAATCCTCAGATGCGTAATTGTCTTTAGATAAGCCTACACTTTTGGAAGAGAGGTATACCCTGGTTTGAACTGGTTGAAAAAAGCATCAAAGAACTGCACACAGTGACCAGGCTGATACAGGAGAAGAGGTCACTCTTATTTAATCCAAGCGCTAACACAAAGCCATGATAKGCGGTTCCTGGAGCAGAGAACTGAGAAGCTTGCCGAATGGCCTGGCCAAGAGCCCAAAGTCTGATAGCAAACCCAGCACGTGCATAGACTGTTTAGTGGTTTACAGTCTGTTTATTTCTGCTATGACTTTTGTTCTTGAGTAAGTCCTATTTAAGCTTCTGAAAGCCAGGGTCACTGGCAAATGCTGCTGTTGTCCCTGAGAAAATGAAATGGCAGGTGCCACACATCCCCACAGTGACCACAGTAAACCCCCTCTCTGGAGGGAGACATCACTCCCAGAAGGTGAAGGGAGGGATGACCTTTGAAGATGTGCTCCTGAGAAGCCCAGAAAAGGGAGAGGGATGGAAAGGCAGCTTGGCTGAGGCAGCCTATGCCAACCCTCTGTGGGACAGAGTTTGTCCATCAGTACTCTGCCACAACAGGTAGAGAGTCTTGGCTTCCCTTTGCTCACACTGGAAAAAAGCTCTTCAAAGCCACCTGCAGTTGTGCAGTCAGCATGCTGATAACATGCTCAGATGTTACTGCCTCTTAGCTGAGCAGACTTTCTAGACTCCACACAAAGCACTGATTTGACTTTCTAAACTGCAATGAAACGCTAGATTTGAAATATGCAAATCCAGAGTTATCTTTCCCCTCAACGGTATGCTATCAGCAAACACAGTTGGCTAAAAAGAAGACAACTCACCACTCCCTTGAGCAAACCGGCTGGATGGATTTAAGTACCACACATATTTGTGAGATTTTTTTAACTACTTTATGAGAAGATAACAAGGTAAGCAGAGGAGATGGAAGGAAAAGCCTAAAACCAGTAATTGTTCTGCTGTCAACCTGGGGTCCACCATTACTGACATTCCCTGCAGAAACTTYAGTCATTGCTTTTCAGTATCAGATAAAAAAAACTCTGGAAATTGTTGCCAGAAGGTATTTTTAGCATCAGAGGCACCAACCTGGGATCTGCTTTGGCAACTCTTTGTCAAGTGAATGGTCCCAATAAAACAAATGGGACAATACTCATAAAAAAGTGCTGCATAACTGGACTCCTCTTGTTGGACTGCTAAAAAGACATGATTAGTACTAGAGTACTTACCTCAGAAGGCATGTTTAGTTTGCTTTACTATCTAACTTGGTTTCCTAAACAAAAAGTTCTAAATCCATTTTTGATACTGCAAATTCAAACAATTCTGCTCATGAGTATTTTCAATGAAATTAAGTAGAAATAGTCATATTACATCAATAGGGCGACATACAGGACATAGTATTTATGTGTGAAAATATCTGCAGGATTTGGTTGCAAAACAATGGATTGATAGCATTCAACTGATTGGCTAAAACCGGTTGATACAGTCCTAAAATCCAACTGCAAGAAAATTTTAAGATCTTTTAGAAATATTTGAGATAATTTAGGATAAAAATTTCATGGAAATGTCACAATTTTGTGTAAATAAAGTTCAAAARGTGAACAGCGGGCATAATACAGAAAGAGAGTCATTTAACAGTACAGAGATGGGCTATATACAATATAATAATGACAATAGAAAGGCTCTAATTATGCAAAAGTGTGAGTACTGTACAGTGTACTGTACAGTCTGGGGAAACCTGGAGGCCCCAGTAGCAAATCTTCAGTTGCACAGATGCTTTTCACATAGAAAGCTGAATCAAAGACTTAATAAAGTTACAACTTCACTAGGTTTGAATTAGAATGCTTGCAGAAGAAAAGAGTTTGCCAGTTTTTTGCTATATGGTCTGCTTGGTATATAGCTTTCATTTTTGATTTTTTTTTTCTCTCACTTGCACAATATAAGAAAAAGAGAGAACAAAATGTAAATGGGAGTTAGAAAGATCAAACAAAGGCCCGTTCCCCAGCTGAGAGTGGGCCCAAAGTGCTATTTAAGCTTGGCTCAGGACTGCTCTCCTGCATCATTTTCAGAAGAGTGGGCTGCGGGTATGGTGGTTTGCACCTTTTGCAAGAACATGAGCAAATGAAAGAWAAAAAAAAAAAGAAGTTTCTTACACTTTGCTGTATGAATTTCCCTAAAGACAGCACTCACCATATTGACTAAAAATACAGTGTAAAATGCAATGCTATGTATTAGTATCACAACCACACTAGGTGTCAGAGTTATGGACCAGCATCCGCTTCTGCTGTGTTCTCCTGAGCACCTCTTTCCTTCCTGTTGCCCTCTGTAACCAGCAGCTATGGGACCTGGCCGTGACTACAGTGATTCAGACCCGCAGACTGGCCCTCAGTGATACACCTCAAGGCTTGTCAGGAACTGAGTATTTTGAGAAGGAACTCAGTGAATATAGCTTTTGCATTTCCCAGGGTTTATGGCAGCAAGGTCGGTTTGCTACTAGTTTACAATACAACATTTCTAAGAGATATGCTAATGCTTCATGCAATTTAAATATTACTTTTGATCTATTCCATACTATAAACCCACAGTTAAATTTATGAAGTGCCAATAATCAGAGGATTTTTCAGTCTTAATGAATTCCCACATGCCTATGAATAAACAAGCAGCATGGATTTGGTTCCATATCAACACCAGCTTTGCTGTGAGCCCAGGCAGCAGGGAACCGTCCTGCTTCTGCTCCCTGCGATGTGTATCTGTTACTACACCTCTTCAAGCACATTGTACAGCACAGCCAGTGGCACAGGCATTCTGGGTAGCACCCTGGGATGGCTGGAGGGTATGGCCATTCCTCTGGAGCAAAGCAAACACTGGGAAGGCCATGCAATAGCAAAACAGTCACCCAAAAGTGCATCTTACCCAATAAAGGTGTTCAGACTCTATCACCCACAATTTAAGCCTGTCAACAGCACTGGCTGTGCAGAGGGAAGGGCTTTCTGTACCAAAAAGTGCCAACGAGCCATTTGGACTACCAGCTGAATTTTTCATTAGCAATGTTTCCATTTGGGAATTCTTTAAGATGATTCAAAACTACTTCACTGGCTTTTTATTTCTTGTTTCGTGTTCCACTTAACAAACTGCACCTGTCTTGCAATCCCTACAAGTAGCCCTGATGCCAGTAATGCTACCCTGGCAGCCGAGATTTTAAGTTCTTAACCTACTTAAAAATAATTCATTATTAACATTTGGGAAGAATTATCACAGAAACATTTCCTGGTAGGTTACATGTAAGTGCTGCCACCAACTATGAGCATTTTAATTTCACTAGGTAACCAGCCAGTTGTTGGGACTCACATCTCAATGGATATTTAATTAATTTCTAGAAATAGACAGTTCTGGAAACATTAACGGTGTCTGTGACAGAGAGATCACAATTTCTGAAAAGCATATACCTGTTCCAAAATGGTGTTGATTCTGTCTACTTCACAGTCAATTAAGTATCTTTTTTCTTGCCGCCTGTCCATCTCCTCTATAATTCTTCTGAACTCTTGAACATCCTTTATGCTTCCTACAGATCTGGCTGTCACTTGCCAGTTGTTCTGTACTGCTGCTTCCATAATCGCCTGAAGAATGGAAAAGCCTGTAGGGGGAAGAGACAATGCAACCATTTAAAACCAGAACAAAATAAAAAACTATTTTGAATGTTCGACAAAGGGTTCACCAAAACTTGCATCATCTAAAGGGACACAGACTAGCTAATAGCCTGCAAGTGCTTCACTACTTGAGAAAGCAACAGTGTAGGGACCAGTTTCTTCTTTCAGCTATGCCACCGCCAAAGTCACTGACTTCAGCAGAATTGCTTGGCAGTATATTACTGTGAGGCATATCAGAATCTGTCCAATATATCACATTATGATCCTCTCAGGGATGTTTATGGTCGTGCTGGGGTCCATGCCAGCTGAGAATAGGAGCCTGCAGCCATTATTTGGGCAAAAGTCCATCAGCTTGAAGAGCCGGACAGAAGGGGTAATTTGCCTGTGCAGACTGCAGCAATGGGTCATTAACTGGCAAAGATCCAAGCACTGCACAAGAATGCCAATTAAGTCATTGTAGTGGTTATTGGAGCCACGAACCACAGGACAATATTTTACTGATACTCACTTTGATTTCAAAAAATGTTTTWAAATATGGAGTCTAGCAGCATTAACCACACTTTCAATGCTTTCATTAAGGTAATACCAACTCATTTAGCAGCCTCAACTGAGGAGAGAAGCAGCACAGAAAGACCAAAGACTGCACAGTGGGAAATTATGCAAGTAAACAGCATTTCATTTCTTGTGAACAGCCGTGCCTCGGTGGCAGAGAGTACTCAAGTCAAGTCCCTAAGTAAAAGGTGGTGGAACTGGGAACGGTAATCTCCTTCCAATCATGCTATGTAGGAGTCATCAGACATTGATTTGCATCCCTTTATTATAGTATGTATCTGGGAATTTGGTGAATTACCTGTTTTGATTCAGGAAATTAAAATTTTTGCATAGTTCTAATTGTTTCAAATCTGGGTGGATGCCCATCAAAGACAGAGGTCATCTACTTGAAGCACACACAGTAGTTTCCAGTGGAGTTTCTTTGTACAGAAGCATCCATGTGAGCTGTGTTTCTGCCCAGATAATTTATTTGCAAAACTTTCAGTCCAATCATTTAGTCATACTGTGGACTTCTTATCCACAGCCAGGTTTGAGAAGCTCAGAATGTCTCCACACACACAAACACATAAACATACAGGATCAACAATCAATTAATTATGCTCTGTGATAACCAGATCCCCTACGCTTCTGAAACTAAAAGGAGTTTGAGCTGCAGAGGAACAACACGTTCACTGCTTCAAATTATACTAATAGCTATTCTGAACTCAGATATCATTGTAGAGGTATACCGATAACAAAGAACTTGTGCTGCAGTCTGATCTTCCATAGCCTGCTGTAAATCTGTAGTGGCTGGCTGAAGCCAGAGGAGCTGCATCATTACCTCATTACAGACACAAACAAGGAAAGAGTGTGATTTTCTAGACTGCAGTCAGATTATTATAATTTACCATGTGACTTCCTTAAGTCTGACTCAAATGCCCTCACTTTCCCTGTGCAGCCTCCTTGATTCTTAATGCTCTTCTTTGTATGAATGCACTTTACTATCCCATGAAAGGTGGTGACAATTAATATGTACGTTGGTTGGGAATTCTTTCTGGCATTTTCTTCCCCCTGAGACTATTGAAAGGGAGGCATTTACATATGTATAGTACAATGAACTCAGTCTTCCTTAACATCATATTTTACAAAAATGGCTGTGATGTCTGTGACACCATTGTGATTCCATTACATGTAGGAGGAAGATCTAAGCCTAAAATATTTGGTTGGCTGCAAACGAGGAATTTTGATGTGGGAACATAAATACCACTAATGGGGATTTACAAATGCTTTGTGTACAAAGATGTGCTTTTAAAAAAATATTATTCCACTAAGTAATGAATATTTACAACTTTGTTTCATCATTCATATAATGTCTAAGTATGAACCTTGAGCTTGCTGTAAACATCAGAAAACAGTCCATAAGTCTATTTTTTTCACTCCAAATTGAACAGAATGGTTCAACATATTATAAAAAAATGACACTTTAAAAAATCTGTAGCTCTATTTTTTGCTAATAACATATAAAACTTACAAATTGTCTCAAGGAAAGAAGTGAAAATGAACATGCTGGAGAGCAGATGCCATTGGTTGACTGCCATGCACCCGGTTTCAGTTACCACTGTTCGAGTCAGAGCTCACTCTGTTAAACCTTGAATATCTCAGAAGAAAGCTGGGCAATTTTCCTAATTTTGTGCAGTTGCATGTTTGTGTGCATGTGAGCGTGTGTGTTTTTGCATGCATGTGTATTAGTCAGTGGTTACCATTTCAAGAAAGAGAAGAGCAAGGTTACTCAGCAGCCTTTCTCCTATGCATGAAAATACAACTACAGTAATCTTAATGTGAAAAAGTTCCAGTGCTTCATCATTTCTGTCTTCCCTACCTCCTGTTTCTCCTTGTCACACCAAGTCTTTACAGTCACAGTGCCCTCTACCCTTGCCAGTTCTTGAAATCCTCCCTATGGTCACCGTCTGTGCTGTGCCAGCTTGCCTCTCTTGGGCCCTCTCCCTCTCCCATCCTTGCTTTGYGAAGTACCATTTGCCCTTCCTGCTATGGCTCGTTAGGCCAGTCCTCCGACGAACTTTACAAAGCCCATTCCCCTTGCTTTACAAAAGCATGGTTCAAACCTCCTGCTTTCAGGAAGGCAGCACACTCGCATCTTTGCAAACACACGTTCACTGTTCCCAGCCTCCGATCTCTCTCCATGCCTATTGCCTTCAGTGCCATTTACTACATTTTACATTGTGTCGTGGTTTAACCCCAGCTGGCAACTAAGCACCACACAGCTGCTCGCTCCCCCCCAACCCCCGGTGGGACGGGGGAGAGAATCAGAAGACTAAAAGTGAGAACACTTGTGGGTTGAGATAAGAACAGTTTAATAATTGAATTAAATTAATATAATAATACTATTAAAAAATTGTAATGAAAAGGAAAGTAACAAAACCAGAGAGAAATAAAACCCAAGAAAGACAAGTGATGCAAATGAAAAACAATTGCTCACCACCAAACAACTGATGCCCAGCCCGTCCCCAAGCAGCAGCCACGCCCCGGCCAACTCCCCCCAGTTTATATACTGAGCATGATGTCATATGGTATGGAATATCCCTCTGGCCAGTTTGGGTCAGCTGTCCTGGCTGTGCCCCCTCCCAGTTTCACGTGCCCCTCCAGCCTTCTCGTTGGCAGGCCAGTATGAGAAGCTGAAAAGTCCTTGACTGCTTAGCAACAACTAAAACATCAGTATGTTATTCTCATCCTAAATCCAAAACACAACACTATACCAGCTACTAGAAATAAAATTAACTCCATCCCAGCCGAAACCAGGACACATTGTTACCCATTATGTGACATTTCTGTAAACAACATGTTCCAGGCTCCAGCTGTACTTTACCATTAAGAGAGCTGTTACATAAGCAGCGTGATTGTTTAAATAAAAGCACCATTTTATCTTCAAATGTGAACCTTTCTTTCTCCTTAGCATAATAATCCAAGCTGTGACAGTTCGGGGGTACTGCCTGGGTAATGAATGTGGAAATTATTTTCCGTTCTGTGCGTGTCAGTGACCAGACCTGTACACCAAGCTTTTCCATTCCCTACCCTCCAGTAAACACACCGTGTGAATGCTTCACAAGAGATGCTTGCCCCTGAGCTCCCTGGAGGTGCTGAACTCTCATGGGTGCCTCTCATCTCATTCACCCTAAAGGAAACCAGCCTGCCATGGCAACTATCTCTGTTTTGTAGTTTTTCTGTGGTCTGCATCAGATCTATCCCGAAAGACTAAAGGACTGATAATTCACCACAGGTCTGTGAAGAAGCCATGCAGGAAAGGCTTTCATTAATATTCTTGCCGGTTTATACTACTTCAATCGATAAAGCTAAAAGATATTAGATAAGTCAAGAAAAACTGACATCTTCCTAGAAGATGACAGCAATGAGATCATCTCAAAACAGGTTCATAATACCATTACTAAAATTCAGAGGTTGTTCATTCTATAGTCATTAACACAAATACAGACAACAGGAAAAATTCATTCAGACCCCAATCTGATCTTTCAACCTCTTTTTTCTTAGTCATACATCATTCAGGATGTGAAAAAGCAGCAGGATGGAAGGCATGCATTTTTGTGGAAGCACTGCTTCTGAGGCTAGCTCCTCTGATGGCACCACATCCCTTCACTGCACTACATTATTAACATGTTGGCATTACTGATTTACAAGTATGTCTGGTCACATGATGGCGATGTCCATACTTGCCAGGTCATGTAACAGACCCATATTATGTTTTGGTCCCTTTTAGCCAGGTACTGGGGAGGGGTTGCTCCTGTGATCTTTGAATGCAACCTCCCAAGTCAATCTGATCTGCACCTACTAAAAGCTTAGACAATCCTAGCCTTAATATTCAAATGTGTCATTGTCTGGCTTATTCTTAAAATATTCATGATTTAAAAGCGCTAACCCTCATCTAAACAGTCTGCAAAATGATTGGGCTGGAGGTAGATATAGTAATAAAACTAGAACAAAACAAGTGCCCAGCTTACCTCTCAGTGAGCTGAAGCAAGCATTTTGAGTTTTGCTGACTGAAGCTTGCAAAGAGGGAAAATATTCAATAAAAATTTCCCTCAAAGCAGGGAAAATATTATTTGTTGCAATGCTCTCCGTACTTTAAACAACCCAGACAGAATTACATTCTAGGCAGTCCTCCCTGCAGCTGGACTAAGGCACAAATTCACCCAGTATCTTCATACTTCTGCCAGGGAAGCAAAGCCTGTACCTCAGTCTTTCAGATCATCCCTTTGATACAAGCATCTCTCAACTGACCCTACTAACACAGGTGAAGAGGACATTTCACTCTTTTGCATCTATGAAAGCTCATGAAACTTTTCCCACATTCACGTAAGCAAAATTCATCTGAGCAGTTTGCTCAGCCATATGAAATTCTATGTACTACATCATTGAACTTATTCTTGTTTAAATAACAGCAATCATTAATGTGCCATGAGTAAACGACCACACTGGAACATCTGTAGCATCACGTGAGCCCTCGCAGTTGGCACCAAAGTACTTACTGAGAAAAAATTACCCCTTATGTAAATCACACTTTTCCTGAATGTTCCTGATAAGATCTTGGACCTTAGCCTCCTATTAGAAATGAAAGAGCATTTGCTTGCAGTCCCTCTTTTGCCTTGCTGAGTACCAAAGATCTTTGAGGGGTATATTTTCCTGGCATGCAGCATGCTTGTGCCAGCTGAATGAACATCAGCTCTGATCTGAATACTTGTGTTTTGAACTATGTATCTGGGACATGATACGAAGAACTAAGCTTCTGGCCTATGAGTGAACTTCAGGGGTTTAAGCGTGGAGCTGTGTTTGACAAGGGCACAATGAACTCACCAAAAAGGAGGCCATCAAGGCAAGAGCTTCCCCAAGACAAATACAAATTCTATGACGCCAGCTTACATTTCAAGCGTACCAGAGGTCTGTAAGTTGAGATATCCTTGGATATTCTGTGTGTTTGGCACTGAGCCTACCACTAATTTAAAAGCAAACAGACCAACATGTTAGGCGTGAATAAAAAAACAACTAGCCAACCCAAAACACTCCCCATCATTCAAAATCCAAACACGTCAGTTACGCAAGTATGCTTTGCATAACCTACGTCTGCTTAACAATTTTATAGTAGGGGAAGGAGCAAGGAACAAGCTACTAAATTAGTCACAAATGACTAGTACACCAGAGTGCTCTTTCAGTCTAACACATGTAAGTTCAAATTATTAAATGGAAGTTGAATAACTGCATTCCATCTGTTTTTGACCTGATCACTTCTATCTGGTAACCAGCACGTAAAGTGTTACACTCCGCTACTTCCGTAGCAGACARCCTTCTAGACCAAGTAACACTCTAACGTTATTTTTTTTCTTCTGCTTTTTCTATTCAGTAAACCTCTCGTTTCCCCTGTACGTATACTACATTATYGCAACCTGTCACCCATAAACAGAGAAATCTACACAAATAGATATGTCAGCTTGGCTGAGTGAATGTGAACTTGCCTGGCTCTAAAGGAGAATTTACAGGAACCATCTGGTCCACATTTGCTCAGGATGGGATACAGCTAAACATGCAGGAATTCAGATCTGCTGAATGCAAGTAAAAGACCTTTTTTTTTTTTTTTTTTAAAATGGATCTTTCTGAATGCATTTCACCTTGATGGGTTCTTTCATAACAACGTTGCATCTAACTCACCCCCCATTTTACTCAAGTTTTAGGTCAGTGCAACTCCAGTGTTTTTGAATGAAGCTGTGCCAGTGTAAAATGAGAGTAATGTAGTAAGGGATCAAAGAGTAAAATAACCAAGGGCAGACATAAAGATGCCGTAAGCAATGCTGTCACTTCCGTAAAGGGACTTATTCATATGACTTTCACAATGATGTGGGCAAGTGTCCCAGTGTAGGACGGATAGGTATAGCTCAATACAACAATATGATCCAAAGTTTATCAAAAGAGCTGTGTTCTAGTTTTAGCTTTGCTATGCAAATCTTTATTTAAATAATTTCCAAGGGAATAATAATTGAGTGATTATAACTTCTGGATGCAGATGGGTAACAAAACAGATGAGATGGGAACACTTTAAAACCAGAGTATGTTCTGCTTCAGGAAGATATAATAGGTAAACAACTGCGCAGAGAAGGCAGAAGAACTAGCACAGAAAATCAGAGAAAGAAATAATGTATTTTGAGAAGCGACAGAAGGTGAAGAGCATTGCGTTGTCCAGTGGGCATGGGCTGTAGGGTATCCTCTGTGTACTTATTACTAAGAACTCTTGATACTGATGCTATCAGAAAGCTGACAGAGGTAGTGGTGAGGGCATTCTGTCACCAGAGGATGCTGAGATCTGGGAGACATGGGCCTAGGAGTAGCGGAGAGCCCTCCCAAAGTGAAAACTTTTTTACATGCAAATGGCAAAATTGTAAAACTACATTAGCATTAAAAATAATTAACTTCCAAGCTTTAGGAGATCTGAATAAAAAAAATAATTAAACTGCTTAAGTACAGAGAGATTTCATCTGTGAAGCTCTACACTGAGTCCAGGGCTTTGTCTGTCCAGCAGAGCCGAAAACCTAAAACTATGCAGTAAGCACAGTACTGTTACACATACAGTGGGATGCAAATCTAGGGAGTTCAATTCCAATTATATTCCTGCCCAACACCAATTTCCCTGAGTGCCCTGAATGTCCAGCAAGGACACGCTCCAGGTGACATCAGCAAATTCAAAATAAACCATTTGCTGAGTACAGTCCTGCATCCTACTGGTATCGGGAAGCTAACGCTATAACCTTAGTACAATATCATAGCCTTGCCTAGATGCAGCCTTCTGTAGTGGCATCCTTCCCTTCTGTTCACCTTTGAGCACTTCTGTCCCACGACCACACTGTTCTGCAGCCTCACTTACTGCCTCTTGTATGGAGCAAGCCAGAATGAGTCCACACCAAGCCCTGCTGCTTGCAACAGACCAGCCTTCAGCTGAAAAGCCTTTGAATGATATAATCAGAATAGAAGTTTCTTTGGGTAAAGAAGAAGAAACCAAGACACACAGGTATTACCAACCACTTCCTTCAGACCATCAGAGCTGGGTTTTTCTCATTACTCCTGTGCATTGGTCACTGAAGAAACCAGATCTAGCCACCATGGATAGAAAATATCTCAGCCGTAATCCTCTTGACGTCAGATGCCATAAACTTGACCATAGTGAGGCCTAAGTGAGATGCTTTGGCCTTAGTCTGTCCTTAACTTCAGGCACATTTGGATGACAGTTTCTTAGGTTCTCTTTCTAGTCGAGAGAGAGAGACGCCATGTAATTTTTCTGTGTTTGCAACGTGTGTGGAAATCAATGGAAGAAAATACATAAAAGAATGAAGTTGTGTAAGGCATCATTATGTAGGTATCACTCACAACCTTTACCTGCAACTGAAAAACTGAAAAAGAACAAAAATCCCAATGTGTTGACTAGCACTCAACTGATGAGGCTAATTACCGCACGTTAAAAATACATATCTAATTGTGTTTACATATTTATCTCAGCAAAAATTCTAATTGAGAATCACAGAGTTAGCAATTATCAGGCTGGAAAAGAAAACCTAACTTGTCTGCAAAACAACTGTAGCGCATTCCATGTGAAGCCAGTTCTCAAAGGGAAAGCTTACAAAAACCAAAATCAGACCATGCGCAGATGTTGCAAGACGTGGAGAATTTAACTCATCTTTTGGTGACAATACTGACTTTGAGGAGATATATTTGGCCTATCGTGTGACCTGGCGAAAAATAGAAAATGAAAAGCCACCTGATAAATAATGCAACAGTGTGCTGCTTCTCAGTGAAGAGCCAAGCTGTTGAACTACCTTTCTCAAGGCTTGACTGTGGCTGGTCTGACATGATGGTGCAATGAACACTGTCGTTATTTCAGAAACAAAAGGTCTGCTCCTGTATATAACGCTAACACTGGCCTTCCCACTGGCATTGATACGGCTATATGGATTTCCTTCCTCTCTTCAATGAGCCTGCAAAAATCCTGATCTATCTCTGCCTTAAGGACACATTTTAGCCCAGCTTCATTGTTTCAGAAGTACATCATACGTGGGCCTGTATCTCCCACAGAGTGGTCTACACTTAACACAAAGCAGTGCGCTTCACACGAGATGTTTTTGTGTCATTCAGCTTTCAGAAAATTCTTACAAAAACATTAATAATGTTAACAACAATGCTAAATAACGCTCAAAGCACTGCAAATTAACAGATTTATTGTCAACATTCTCATATGAAATAGGCTAATAATATATTTGACATAGAATAAAAAAATGATTTGGCCTATCCCATACAGAGAATTAGTAATAGAGCCAATTTTCAGATTCAGGTTCTCCTGATTCATATCTAGATTTATTTTTATTTCAAGCTGTAACATAGTTGAACATATACTTTTAAAGATTCCTATACTGCCTACAAACACGCTAGCCACTGAAATTATATAGTGAAAACATCCGTATGGTATCTCAGAATACATTTTCCTTGCATCTTATTTGCTGGAGTAAATTGAATAGCTACCTAGCCTCCAGTGAACTGGGATATTGATGGAGAGCGTTATTTATTATTCCAGGTAAAGTTGCACAATCGTGATAGAATTACAAATAGAGTTAAAAAGGAAAGTATTGTGTGGAATTATCACCTGAGAAAGGAAATAAAAATTAATTCTTTTTTAAGCTTAAATAACTTTTTTAGCCAAAAGAGAATATTAGTGCATTTATTCTGTGATAGGCAATAAATGTTCTGGAAGAAGGGAACTTATCCTCTTATCAACAGCAGAGGATTTTGAAAATAGCTAAAACTTGGCCTCACATATCACTGCATTCATCTGAGAGCTAAAAACGTAATTTCAATGTACGCTGCAAACTTAAAATTATTGATAACACAAGTTAATTCTTTGCCATGATATGTATAGGGTTTTTAGCATGAGCGTGCAAGAGTACTGCTGACTGCCTTCTCTTAAAAACATGCCTGGAACTGCCGAGTCTAAAAAATGATAAATATTATTCCTTTGAAGAAACAATCACAGGAGATTATGGTAATCAGACTATAAATTGAAATACATATTAATCACAAAAAAAACCTGGATTCACCTCAGATAAATGTCTTGGAAGAAAATTATGCTAGTTGAATTGTCCTCAAACACAGTAAAATTATTCTTTCTATCTGACCTTCAGTCAATCATGTTAGAAAAATATTTATTCCTCTCCCTAACCTTTATCTACACTTTCTGTTTCTCAAACTACCTGAGCAAACAAATCTTTTGCCTCCGAGAATTTTCATTAACAGATGCTATCAGCCTTTCAAAGTCTCTCTTCATCAACATCTCACCCTTTGGTATCCAGCATTTTAATTGCCCTTGCAGCTGGAATGTGTCTCCTGTCTCAACCCGTAAGTTAATTTCCTTTTATTTATTCTGAACACTAAAAAAAAATATAGCAATCAAAGGGTGAGTACCGATTTTAAAAATATTCTGAAATTTAAATGAGTTTTTATGATAATATAAATGATAATTTATGGATCCATACTCACAGTCTGCATGTATGTTTCTTTTTAGTCACTCAGTTGGCTATTTCTGCCTTTTTTTTTGCCAATGGCTTGTAACAAGGAGCTTTTATACAGCACTATTACCTATATTTTTTCAGTACAAGCATTTCTCTTCATACAAATGATGTATTCATTAATTACACGGCCTCATATTAATTTGAAACAGGTCTGTATACCTCCTAGACTACTTGGCAATAYAGATTTGGTCTGAATCGGGCTTGAACATACAAGTGTAGTTCTACCGCATTGACCAGAGCACAGAATACATCATCTAACCTGCTTTATACTGATTCTTCCTGTAGTGAGGCCACACGATGACAATTTACAAAGTTAGCAGAGAATTAGCATGACATCAATAGACAACACCTAACCCAGCATAAAGCTTGGGGGTAACRAGTTACCTTTCAAAACATTTCACACAGATGAGGTGGCAGAATGAGGTTCAGTCCTCTGTATCAGTGACCTAACACCATTACTTCTTGCAGCATTATGTTCTGCGTATCAAAAAGACCTGGTTTATTCTGCAGGGTGGTGACACACAACAGGCTCAYGTAACCTACACAGTAGAGACTACCCATTGCCAGTCAGGAAATTACCCGCTATTGAAGAAAGAGACGAAAGGGGAAACAATGACTTGCTTTTATTATTCAACCTCATAATCTTATTTGAATGTTAGAGGTCTCTTTCATTGTATCAAAAATCATAATGAATTTTAGCATTAGCTATCCCTTCTCTGCTAACACACAGAATATTTTTTGGCTGCTGCTTTGTATTTTGCAACTTCTAAATACAGGGGTTGGAGCCAGTAACCTTAGATGGGTGAAAAAAACCCAGATTTAAGCATCTGTGGTCAGTTACTGAATATGCTATTCCTGATTTAGCTCAGGAAGGCAGCTCAGATGAAATATTAGGCTGGATTATATAGAAATGTGCAAACATTTTAGCATAAATATTTGTTAAGTAGAGACAGGAATGTGATTCAAAAGTTTAGCTCTGGCTCCATCTCTCCAAGTTTCGATGTGCTCACTTGGGGAAGGAAAGAGAAGGAGAGCGTTCTTGGAGTTGGCTCCACACATCAGCAAGGGTTGGGCTTCAGATCCAGACTTTTCTACAGCATCCAAGATAGTTTGTGACTACAGCACTCCCCCTTCCAGGACATTTTTCCCATGGAGTGGATTTTTTTTTTTTTCCTCCTAGGGTGCCATCCCATTCATTTTTATGCTCCACAAATGGAATTTGCACAGGAAGACATATCGCAATTTTGATCTATCAAAAAAAAAAAAAAGGTAGCATTACCTAGGCATGGGCAGAGTTTGTCTAATTTACTGCTCTGATAATTGATGGTTTAGAAATACCAGTATGATGGGCTTCACAGAGAAACTGGACTCAGGGAATAACCTATGACTTCAAAGGCAATTTCAGCAGAGGCTCAACCTTACCATACTTGACCACCTTGGGCAAAAACCAGTCCTGCATATAAGGGACCTGCTGATATACAGGCTTATACCCTCAAAATTTGTCCCAAAATTAGCATAATGGAAGCGTACACTGCTGGATTACCATGAACACGGAACGGTATCAATAAAAGGTTGCACATCCTTCAAGAACTAATAGCCACTAGATCTTCGTTAACTGCTGCTGGACTATACACCCATGTATATGTCCATGACTATACAGCAAAATCATTGAACACGTGAAACTATGTTTCTTAGTTTTATATTACCAATAAACATTAAAAAAAAGATCTTGTTCTTGCATGTGCACATGGTAAATGGTAAAGATTCTGTTAAATAATCTAGAAATGGTAATAACCGGAGTATTTGAAACAACTAGTACTTTTGCCTATGATCCTCTCAGAAACGGGCTCACTTCACAGTGCAGCATAAGTAAAATTTTCACAGGTGTCTCTCTTTGATTTTCAAAAGTGACTTGGTTAGGATGGTCAGAGTAGGTTTTCAGAGGCAATTAAGATGCAAATGCTGAAGAATCTCAGCAGGTGGGGTGCCTGCACTCCACTGACTTAAATGGCAGCCAGGCATAGATTTCATTGAGGTGCTTTTCACAATGTGACTATGTGTATGTTGAAACCCTAAATACCTCTGAAAGACCTGTCCTGTGTGCCTTTGGAAATCACTTATGAAAATAGGGTATGTGCTTCTCAGAATATGTACTCCGTGGCCTGCTTAAAAAGTGGCACAGAATTCTCTACAGAATACACTGTTAATTAGTTATTTCATTGCAACATGTTCAACAAGTGCACAGATAAGGACTGCCTGACTAAATGGGATGCACACATATCTGAGACAGACTATCAATTATTAGCTTGAAGAAGAAAAGGGAGATAGAAAATTCCCCTCCAAGGTTGCAGAGTGGTACAGTATCTATTACAAAAGGAAGGGGTTGCATGTAAACTGCAAACTCCCTGTTTTCATAGTTTCAAACAAAATTGTTCTTAATGTTTTCTCAGAGTTGTTTTGTAAAATTAGGAAGCTGTAAGAAACACATCCTTGGGACTAGTCAGCCTCAGCACTCCAATTATGTTGGGCTTTGCACCCAATTATGCTGCCAAGTGTTTACTGTTATTTAAAATGTTTATATGCTATTTGAATATTCAATCCAATATTCAGTGAAACAAAAGAACTCTTCTATTCCATTTGTTTTGATATTATACTGATGCATGACTACTCTTCCATGACTCCAAAGCCTCACAAATCTGATTGCATGGTTAGCAAACTACAATGATAGAATATGCAAAAAGTTTAGTATTATCTAATCTGAAGGAGAAAATATACAGTGAACGGTACACACAGCTAGAAGCACAAGCACTGATAGTTCTGATCACTCAGTTTACCATTATCGTACTCATTTGGGCAGAGAAAGATTTCACAGAACAAGGGAGGTCCCTGGTATATACAGTGGAGAAAGGTTGTAAGTGTTCTGTGCAAATCAATACTTTTAAAACAAAAGGTTCTCATTCCACCACTGCCCTCCTTCAATAGGGTGGCACTTGTTTAGTCTTACTTTTTTCCCCCAAGTAAACTAAATAAGATTTCTTTATTTTAACACTTTCTGCCACTGTAATTATCTCTGTACAGGTATGAAAAGCAAGGGAAAACCAGGTCGGTCGTGCCTGTGAGCAACTGGAGTTGACTTCAATAAAAAATTTCCATCTAACCTTACTAATTATTAATGTACAGATGTTCTAGGCTCAAAATATAATGCCTGTGCTTACTCCAGGGAGCTGGTCCCCTCTGATTGTACTCAATACTAACTAACCCTCCCCCTGCAGTGAAATATCAAGCATATCAAGCCAACATCTTTCTTTTTACAGCAAAAAGTTCTATTATAGTTGTTTCCGCAAAAAAAAGCAAACATTTAAAAAGCATATTCTTTAAACACTGGATTATTATGACTGTGCTATATACCATAGCGTATCAAGAGGTCAAGAATCACATTCTAACTGTACTGCTACGCTTAACAGCTCTCAGTGAGGTCTTAGCTCTCAAAGCCAGATTTTCTTGCTCACTGTTTGGAGCACGTCCCATCACTTCACTGATAGACTGACAGTCTTTTTTTTTTTTTTTTTTTTTTC